>PVKM010022720.1:0-21634 GCA_004027735.1 Carollia perspicillata
AGTTCCTTGAAGCTTCCCTGGAGTTTTTTGAAGTTCTCACTGAGCTCCTTGGGCATCCTTAGAGCTATTATTTTGAACTGTGTGTCTGATAGTTTGGTGACCTCAATTTTGTTTAGCAGTCTTTCTGGGGATTCCTCCTTTTTTTCTGATTGGGTTTTTTTCTTTGTCTCCCCATTTTAGGTGACTCTTCTTGTTTGTTTTGGTGTGTTAGGTTGATCTGCTTTGACTCTCTGTCTTTGTGGTGTGATCTTCTGTGGTAGGAGACCAGTGTGACCCAGTGCTGCAGTCTCCTTGATCTCATGAGCTTGATGCTTTTGTGCTTCCCTTTGTGCCTTTTATGTGGGCTCTCTGGTTGTAATTGGGTTTTTGTTGTTGTTGGGTCATTCTTTGGTGTGTTCTTACTTCCGGCTAACTGAGAGTCACTCTGTCCTCCATGTCTTGTATACTGTTGTACAGGTGGTGCCAGAACAAAAACCAAACAGCCCAGAAAACAGACCCACACCCACAAAAATAATCTCCACCCACAAATTCACTATCAACAGCAAATGAGCCAATATTAATAAAGTTGTGAAAAGATTAAGACTATTATAAGAAAGGAAAAATGAATATGAGAAGACTAACTGAAAGAAAAGATATTTTGTGAAGGCAGAGAAAGGGGCAATTATAAGAGTAGGGAGTAGAGACAAGGCAGAGTGGGAAAAAGAATAAAATTTACTTCATAACTAAGAAATGAAGGAGGGGACATGGGATGGAGTAAGAAATGGGAAGCATATTGTATTAAGTTAAAACTGTAATTTAAAAAAATAGATACATGTATATATCTAGCAAGAGAAAAAATGGACTACCACAACAAAAAGATGTGTGTGTGTGTGTGTGTGTGTGTGTGTGTGTAAAGTTATTTAAAAGGATAAAGGGAGTAGGAATACAAAGAGAGCCAGGGATGAAAACCTGCCTGAGACAGGGAAAAGTTAACATTTAAAATGAATAAAGGAAAGGTCAGGAGGAAGGCAGAATGAAGTAAGAGATGGGAACAATGAACTTTGAGATTTGAAATACAAAGATAATCACTATTTAGAAATAACATTGAAGAACTGTAACAACAACCACATTATACACAACATATGAGCAAGGACTGATAAAGGTGAAGGGAGAATAAGGGTATTTTCAGAATGGGTGAAAGAATATGAGATGACTAATGACAATCACAAGTGATTTTGAGAGGCTGGAGAGGGGAGCAATAGTAAGAATGTGGAACGGAAACAAATTGTAGCAAGAGAGAAAATAGAATGTAAAACAAAAATATGAAAAAGAAGAAGGAGGTAGTATGGAGTAAAAGAAAAGAAAAGCAATATTTGAGATTTGAAATAAACTATATTATAAAACCTGGTGCCATTTTATGCCCAAACTTGCAGGATATGAAATGAATGTTAAACAGTTATGCAGGAGAAAAGATAGTACCCTGTTGTGCCTATCTCTATTTTCTTAGCTCCACTGGGGTTAGTAAATTGGGGCCTGAGGAGCTGTGTAGCAGGTAATGGCTGGAAAGTAGTGTCTGGCATGGGGCCCTGTCAGTACTTTTTCCTCTTTCTCCTGAGGAAATGTACACAGCAGGAAATTCCTGAGCCTGGCCTCACCAATCTACTGAGTTTGTAATCCTGAAGGTGGGGACTGTGCTCTCCTGTCTGTAAAAGGCTCTGGCTGGCTACAGCAAATCTCAGACATTCAACTCCTCTTTTCTAGACTAGGGCCTGCAGCTCTCACACAGGAGATTCATCCTGAATTCTCCACTCTGAGCTGCTCTCTATTCATGAGCTGTGCTGGCTGGATTCTCCCATTCCTTCAGTGTATTCTCTGCCTCTGTGCCCCACTCACACACACAGGCATGTGAACCTGGGTCCCTGCTGAGCCTCAAGACTTGCCACAGCTTCCCTTTTGAAAGAGTTTCTGTGTGGCCCCCATACTGTAGTGCCTTCTCTAGCTGCCCCTGTTGGGATAGATCTACGGCTATCCCAACTCTGTGCAGCCAGCAGTGCTAGGTGGACAGTGGTGGCAGTCCACCTAGAAAGCCTAAGCCTTTGGCTCCCAGGAGCCTAGAAGGCTGGCTGTTTCCTGCATAATCCTGCATACTCCCCATGCTCTCCTGGGTGTATGTGCTCACTCACAAATGCTTTCACCCACTCTCCATTCTGTGTTCCATCTTCAAATCTGGCCTGTTTCTGTGAGCAGACGAATGGAGCTGTCAGCTACTCTGCCATCATCTTAAATCTCCCCAATTTTTAATATAATGTTGTAATGTGACTAAGGTTATATACTGACTTAGGTGGAAAATATTGGGTTGGCTGAAAAGTCCATTTTGTTTTTTTTTTTCCATAAAATAAAAGACACATTTGTCATTTTCACCAATGACTTTATTGATTTGGATATTTTGATTCTTTTGGCCATCTGTCATTATTGGCTTCTAGAGGGTAGAGGCCAGGAACTTTAAGGGTAGAGGGTAGAGGCCAGGTGCTGTTAAACATTGTCCAATGTATAAGACAGCCCCTACAGCAAGAATGATTTGACTAAAATGTCAATAATAGCAAGAAGCTTTGCAAACCACTTTTGACACGTTTGATCAGTTATAGCACCTTCTCTATACACTGCACACTTTTTTTTGCATTTCAGTTGCATTTTTACCTTTCTTGAAATAATAAAGCATAATATGCCAAAAGGTTACATATTTGTCTCCGTCTAAAATAACTGTGCAAAAATTCACCAACTTTGGTTAAGTTTTTTAAAAATGCACACTGATATGACAGCTATCACAATACAATCTAACAAAATTGTTTGGAATGAAACTGAAGACAACTAAATGCTACTAGAGCCATTTTAGAAAAAAACACTGAATGAACTTTTTGGCCAACCCAATAATTAGAAAGTACATGAACTGTAGTTCAGCTTGATGTCTTATTTTCAATACTAATTGAAATAGAATTAGCAACTGAATAAAATCAGTTGAACAAAGTGTATTAGACTAGAATATGAAAGATTGATTATATTGCTGGTCTCAATTAATAGCTCCCCTGTGTCCATACTCTGGCCAATAAGACTTTGCAGCTCTTCCCTTCAAGAGGTGAAATCTGTTTCCCTAGCCCTTGACTCTGGGCTGGACTTGTGATTTGCTTTAAAAACAGAGCAGAGAAATTGATGATATGGCACTTCTAAATCTCAGCCTCAACAAGTCTTGCATGATGGTAATCTTTCTTGCTCAGCTACCCCACTACAGAATGAGAGAGACCCATGGTTCAATTATCCCATTGCCTCAGCCAATAGCCAGTCAACTCCCAGACTCAGAACTACATAGATGACCCACAGGGACCCCAGACACATGATGAAACTCAGCCAAGATAAGAAGCACCCAGCTGAACTCATTCTAAATTGCTGACTTGCAATGATTGAGAACATAAACTAAATAAATGGATTGTAACCTAAATAAATGGTTATTATTTAAAGCCATTATGGTTTGTTGTGATTTGTTGTACAGCAATAGCTGGTAAAATAAGCTTTAGGAAACTTTAAAATAATTTTCCACAATACATTTCATGAAATGAGTCAGGAGATTCCTTCTGAACAATAACTCTTGTGAGAACAATGCTAACTAAAAATAAAAGTTATAAATGCTAATTATACTTTCTCTATTGCAGCTGTCAGGCTCTGCTCTTTTACTGTAATATAATTATCAAATTAACTTGGTTCAAGCCTAAGATAGGAAGGTTTCTAAGTGGCAATGATTTGTCTGTCTCGGTAAAAATGAGAACATTAAAGAATATGTTGAGTCTGTAATTGTGTGACATGCTATTTTTTGGTAGCAATAATTTGGGAGGAAGAGGCTCCAACATGGATTTTTGTTCTCTTAAAAAATAGTCATATAATCTTGCCTCCCTATCCCAAGGCCACAAATAACTTAGTTAAAGTGTATAAAATAAGACACACACATAAGCAAGTTCCCTCACTCTACAACTTGGTCTTCATGCATGTTCATGTGCATTTGTGTGTGTGTGTGTGTCACACTGCATTTCCTTTGTTATCAGTCTTGATAGACTCTGGGAAAGAAAGATAAGGGTAAACTGCTTGATCTTGTCATGAAACATCTCCAACACATCTTCCACAGTGTGGGATTTTTTGTCAGGCCCCCATGTCTGATTGCCATTTGCCAATGGGCCTTTCTCTATGAGCAAGGAAACTGGGTCATGTGTTGGATGTGTGTCAGAAGGAGACAAAAAAGCATGAGAAATATGCTCACAAATATAGTTAGCTGAGGGATCCTGATGCATGATTTTATATTCTGGATTATGCCACATTATGGATTTGTATATGTTTTATAACTTTGAAGATGTATGTACATACAATCTCAGAATCTCAAAGCTGTGAAATGAAAATTTAAAAAATATTAAACACTTTTAATTTTTGAAGATTTGTTTTTTGCTAAATTCCTGAAATATCTATTTTCAGTAAGTGAAGAAGTCCATGATATCTCTTAGAATTCCTTTGGGGGCCTAACTGGAGGTGTACTTATTCTCCTTGTCCAGTTCAGCCAGCATCATTTACCACTTTTCTTTAAGTAGGGTCTAAGGGAACCACCTGCCATGGACCACTGGTCATGGGAAAGGTTCAGAAGGTTACGTGCAAGACAGTGTCATGCCATGGAATTGACACCAATTTGGAGGTTGAGAGACTCAGCTTTAATTCTTACTCTCCACTCACTCCTGAGTGACCTTGTGTAAGTCATTCTGCCATCAACTTGTTTGTACTTCAGCTAGAAAACAAGAAAGCTGGAGCTGACAATCTCTTAAGTTCCTTTATAGCTGTTCCTTATGGCAGTACTTATGAGTACCATGTTAGTACTCACTGACATAGGCACAATATCTATGATTTGTATTTGTTTTGTCATAAGACCTAAAATATTAGACTAAAGAACTTTAAGGTGCCTCCCACTCCCCCCGCAACCCAATCTGGCTTTAATGTATAGGCTATAAACCTTAAAGCCTTAGTGTCCATATCCAGGTAGTATTTGCAATTAAATGTTGATTGTAAAATAATTATAGATATTTTCATTTAACACATTTAAAGTAAAAATTTTGATGCTTAAAAGGGTATGTTTCTATTTTTGAAGTTTCTACTCATATGAACATGGAATAATGCATAAGATTCTCTGGTTCTGGAACTACTTATTAGAAGTTATAGGCTTTTTAGCAATTCCTTTAAGTTATTTCCTCAGAAACATTCTAATTCAAAGTCTCAGTTAAGGAGTTTTATTGTTATCCAGAGGATGCTGCCCTTTCAAGAGAAGAATGCTTTTCTTTTCAGGAAAATACTGTATTTCTGATTAACTTCAGCTAAGGCTTAAGAAATGATTTATGGTTTTCAGTTGACCCAATGGTATTTATCCAGACAAAATGAGTTTTCTATTGATTGGTTGTCTCCTCTGATTACATTTTATCTCTGGACTGGGATCTAAGGATGAAAGAAAAAGAGATGATGAGAAATGTATCATCTTTTCTCTGGGAAATCTTGGGAGAAAGGCATCTTATAGCACATGGTCCTTCCTTGTCTCATGGATGGTAAACTGATGTGCCACATCCTGAAATCTGTGTAATCAGATGTTCCTCAACTGGTATAAGACTCTTATTAGAACAATAGTGAAGGGGACTAACCCTTTATGCTACATGCCATTTTATTCCATTATACCGACATGACAATTGGGACAGGATGATTTATTTGACAAGTTCTTACAGTATTTCTTATGTGTACTGTTCACTACATTCACATTATAAAGTTTAAAAATCTTTATAGTGACAACCTTGTAGGTATTTTCAGTGTTTTTTTTTTGTGTGTGTATTAATTAACTTTATATTGAAATATAACTCACATGCATAAAAGTGAACATGTCCCTAAGCAGGCAGCTTGATGCATTTTACAAACTGAACACACATGTAATCAACATTCAGATCAAGGACAGTTCTTTTGCAACTTCGGGGGCTCTTTCTCCTGCTCCTTCCCTGAGCAAGTAAAACTGCCCTCCTGACTCTGCAAAGCAGAGTTTGATTTTGCTTATTTTTGTTTTTATATCAAATGGATTATATAGTATTACTCTTTAGGGTCTGGCTTTCTTTGCTCAACATTGTGTTTCTGTGATTTGTTGCATCATCCACATTGCTGTGCGAACATACACAACTCTTTCACTCCACTGATGAGCATTTGGGCAATTTCCACTTTGGGGCTATTAGGAATAATACTGCTGTGAACATTCAATTACATTATTATCTTCTGGTGAGCATATATGCTCATGTTGGGAATATGTCTAAGTATAAATTTGTGGGTCATAGATGTACATTTTTTCCAAGTATAATATTAGAGTTGGGTATGCAGAATTCACTAAATTATGGAACTAAAAATTAATTTGCTTAAAACGTCGAGTAAGTGTTGTTTAGGGAAGACAGAAAAATATGGAGGAACATATTTTTATTCATGGGAACACACGTAAGGTTGTCTGAACTAACACTGTTAATTCTTATATTTGAAGGGCAAGACTTTGAAAGTGTGCTGACACAGCCGTTTTCTGCTGGGCTGCTTCTGGCCCAGTGCTCTTGCCACATAAACTTTTCTAGACCAAACCTTGAAAGTGTTACGGGAAGTGGCATCCACTCTTTTGTGTTCTTTTCCGGCACCAGGTTGCTCATCTCTCCTTGTTCCCATTTGAGGTAATGTACTGACAGTTGTCAAGATGAATCATGGTTCTTTCTCAGACACACACAGAGACCAACTTTGTGACTAATAGGCAAAACCTCTGGACACAGGATGAGCCACCAAGAGCCACCCTTGTCCAGGCAAGTTCAGGCCTGAGGTTCACCTCTGCCAGCCAGTGGAGGAAGCAGGCATTGGCAGACACTTCTTTTTATTTGCTTCTCTGGTTTTGAATATGGGTAGCTTTCTCTCAATCCCCTGCATTTCCTCTAAAACGTTGTATTAGCTTATTTATGGCTCCTACTGTTTGCCTATTTCTGCATGTGCTCAGAATTCATTGAGGGTGGGCGTGAATGGAGCCTTGAGGGAGATGTGGTCTCAGGCGAATCCCAGTGGTAATATAATATTGTCTTCCTCCTGCCTATTTTTAATTCTCTGTGCCTCTCCTCCCTCCTTTGCACAGTTGTCATTGGATCAAAATGATGGGAGTATTGAATGCATTCAAGAGACGTGAAATGTGAGGAGGAGCAATTGAAGTCTTTGGGTGATAGGTACTGATTATCTGCATAAGTGTTTCATGTCGCCTTAGATTTTCTTGGAAAACATTTTCCCAATTGTCCCTAGTTGGCTTTTCTCCAACATTGGTCAAGAGTTGTGTGCATGTGTGTTAGGAGAATGTCAACACCTGGTTTTGTAATCACATTTATGTTGCTAGTCTGCAGCATCTTCATTGAAACCAGCCCTTACAATTATAAAAGAACATTTGATACTGCTTGACTACAAGTAGGTGTTTCCTTGTGTGTGAATTGGAATTAGCCTCCTCACTTTGCAACATCCTTCTGCTTTAGTAGCTATTGGAGAAAGCCTTGCATTCTTTTGCTTGAGGGACAGAAGAGGTGGGGGTTTAACTTAGTTTCAAGAGAATGGACACTTTCACTCTCACCTGCTGAAAGCACTGTGCTTATTGAAAAAAAACTTTCAAAGTGGGGTCAATTAAGCCCAGTCATTTTGATTTAATTTGTTTTTAATTGTCATGGGATATTTTTTCTGGCACAGAGCCACTCAGAATTTTATCTGCAAATTTCCCAGATAATCTCCATCTTCTTGCACAATTTTGTCAGTGATGCTCAAAATTCCACTGCATTTTTTTCATTATCTGGGGTATGCTTTATATCCCGTACATTATTGTTGGAGGTTGCAGGTTTCCTTTTTACAGATCTGCAACTTATCTCCAGAGGTCAAGGTTATTTCCTATAGAAATGGAAGGATCCAACAATGGCAGTCTGCATCTCTATATTCAGTAATTAATTCTTTGTCTTAAACTTTGGGCTGTTATTGACTTATTATTATTACAAAGAAGAGCCTATTGCCATCTCTGATGGAAAAAGAATAAGAATAGGGATAGAAGAGTTAGTGTTAGGAAAATAGGTGTCACTAACCTTGACCGCAATGGTTTTCAAAGTGTAGTCTCTGCACCAGCTGCATCAGCATCACTTGGGAACTTCTTAGAGAGGCAAACCTACTGAATCAGGAATTCTGGGGTTAGGCTCAGCAGTCTGTGTTTTAACAAGTAAGCCTGAAATAGGCTAAAGTTTTGGATCAGTTTCTCTCATAAAAGATGTTCTTTGCCAGTCTTAAATATTAAGATTATAAACTTTGGGTGAAGTATTTCTGTTTTTTTGTTCTCTCTCTCTCTCTCTCTCTCTCTCTCTTTCTCTCTGTTCTCTCCCTCTCTCCCTCTCTCTTTTGCCATTTGCTTTTGGTTTTCAGTGGCAGTAATTTGTGCTGTGAGCAAGATGACAGATAGAATACAAACAAATGCAAAATATCAGCTGCAATTTCCTTAAGCCTAGGCTCTCTTTTCTCAAGCGGAAGGGTGATAGAAGAGCCACTATGAATTATATTGACTTTGTATTCCATCGTGTATATGAAAAATGTAATTAAGTGTCTACTCTTAGGCTTGTAACTGAAATGCATGCCAGACCAGACTCTCCCTCTTGATTTTCTGAATAAAGTTTCTATCTTTTTGGTGTTTTTCTCATGGTTGCTTCAAAAAGTGTTTTGGTTTTCCATTTCTTTCAGTTTATCCCATAGCATCCTTAATTATGGCCTTTTCTTGAGTATATATGACAACACAAAAGTCTTACATTACAAGTGGAAAGAAGAGAATTCAGAAGAAGGCTGCCTTACCGCTGCTATACCGTCAAGTCATGATAGCTGTTTCACATGCCTGCCGTGGGATAAAATAAAGAATTTGAGGGCTCACTTTCTGAAGCATAAAATTGATGTGTCACTTAGTGTGATTGGGGAGAAGAAATCATGGAGCAACAAATCACCATGTGGTAATTTCCATTTCAAATTTATGGAAAGCTTTGACACCTGACATTTTAATTATTGGATGATCAACCCTGAGTGTCTATCAGGCTTCTCGCTGAAGTACAATAGTCTATCTGCACCTTAAATATGTATGAGAATTTTTTAAAAGAACGGTCTATTTCTTGAGTAGTTTATATTATTGGCTGGCAACTTTCAAAATTTCTTTTCTTCTTTAAGCAAGAATAGAATCAAAATTTTATCCTCCTCCCAAGAGCATCAGATTAAAAGAATAGTAGATCCCACTGGAAAACTAGATGTTAAGAAAGTACCCAATGTATAATCAAATAAATTGAAACTTTTGGAATCAAATGAACTTTTACAAGGGATAATGCTCTAACATAGACATCTCTAATTGATTATAGAGCAATTTCTCAAGTATTTCAGAATGAAGACAAAGGTGGTTAATTGTATCTTAAATAGTGAAACTATATGTAATACCAAATGTAAGCATCCAAATTTATGCCTCAAATGAATATTTTCTCTAAAAGAGGAAACCACAGGAGATCTTGTAACTCCTTCAGAAAAAGAAGGCCATGCAATTATATATTGGTGAGCAAGCACCGGCTCTATATTAAAACGGTTTTTCTCTTTGGAAGTTGAAAGCTTCACTCCCCTCTGCTGCCTTCAAAGGCATTCCATGCCAGGGAGAGTGGATAATGACTAGCTGAGGCTTGGAGGTGAGGTGGAACTGCAGGAGCTTCAGGTGTCTTGTCACTGTGCTCCATCTCCCTCACTTCACCCACGTGCCCCGTCGTCTTTCCATAGTCCAGCCTGAGACTTAGCTAAGATCGGAATGCTCTGGAACCCACAGATGCCTCTGTCTCATTTGTTTATTTTCTTTCTGATCGTCTGATTGAGCATTTCTTTAGGATCTTTGAAGCAAATCCAACTGGTAGACTCTGAAAGCTCTGCTTTCAAACATTTTTTTATTAATATTAGTGTTATTTTGTCAGAAAGGTACTTATTTTTAATCACTTTATTGAAATATAATTTACATACAATAAAATGTCAACAGTGTAGAGTTTGATAAATAAGGTTAATGTATGAGACTGTCTTACCAATTAAGACATGTAACATTTTGATCAGTCCAGAAAGTTTGCTTTTGTCTCTGTGCAGGCACTTCCCATCCCAGTCTTAGGCAGCAAGTAATCTGATCTACCACCATAGATGAACTTTTTCTATCCTATAACTTAACATGAAATAGAATCATTCAGTATGTGCACTTTTTCACATTTATCTTTTTTCACTGAACATAATATAAACATCCAAACTCACACCCTGGCCTAATAGCGTCTTTGAAAGAAGAAACCATGAGAGGTTTTGAGAATTTGTCAGGAAAAGAAGCCAATTCACCTGTTCTGTTGTATGCATTGGTAGTTTGCTCTTTTGTGTCATTGTGTCATATTCTATTATGTGACTATATACAATCCAATCCCCTGTTAGTGGATATTTGGGTTGTTTCCAGTTTGGCGGTATTATAAATTAAGCTTCTATGATCATTTATGTACAAGTATTTTTGTAGACATATGTTTTGAATTGCTTGGTCAAGTTTAACTTTGTAAGCAATTGCCAAATTGTTTCCCGGAATGGTTGCACAGACAATCTAGGAGGGCTTGGGTTGTTCTACATCTCGTCAATAATTTTTATCACCGGTCTTTTTAATTTTAGCCATTCTAGTAGGTTTAAGTGGCATCTCATTGTGGGGTGGTCAATTTTTACAAATTTTCCTTGGGTTTTCTTACTGGTAATTACAAGAAGGGGATCAATCACTTTAAAATATAATGTGAAGGTGTAGAAAATTTCCCAGTATGAAATGGACAGAGATCACAAGTTTATTTTTACTGCTCATTAACTTTTGACTTGTGATCAAGCTGGAAACTTCAGGGCTATATTTCTGTTTTCCTCCTTTTTTGGAAATTCGATCTACCAAATACTTCATCTTTCAATATTAAAATTTCTTAAGGAAGGCAAAAATTGAAGGAAGGCAATGTATTAGTTTCCTATGGCTGCTGTAACAAATCATCACAAACTTGGTGGCTTAAAACAACAGAAATGTATTCTCTCACAGTTCTAGATTCCAGAAGTCCTAAATCAGCTTCCCTGGACCAAAATCAAGGTGTCAACAGGGGCGTATGACCTTTGAAGGTGCTAGGGAAGAATCTGTCCCTTGCCTCTTTCAGATACTGTAGGCTGCTGCTATTTCTTGGCTCATAAACCATCACTCCAGTCTATCTCTGTCTTCTCATTGCTACCTCCTCTGTGTGTGTGTATTAATGCTTCCTCTGACTCTCTTACTTTCAAGAACATGTGTGATTGCATCAGGGCCCATCTGGATAATCCAGGCTGGATAATCTCCTCATCCCCAAATCCTTAATTTAATTAACCTACAAATTCCTTATTTTCAAATAAGATAATACTTACAGGTTCCAAGATTAGAACCTGATATTTTGGCAGGGATTTGAGAAGATGGATTTTTCAGCCTACCACAGGCATTCAACCTTAAAGCTAAAATTCTAAAGCTGAAATTTCTGATCTCTTTGAGACATAGGGGTATCTGGGTAAAAATATATCTGGGCAAATAAGAAATTTATATTAGTACACAAACTGCATGAACAATTCTTACAAGTTCCCATAACCCTCTGGAGCCCATCTATGATTATGAGGAATAAAATGCCCTAATGAGGAGAAAGGGAGCCCAACCCCCAGGTACAGTAGACTGAATTATTTGTTCATAAATCTTCCTTCTTATGGATGTCCTATAGGCAGAGTGTTCTTTCTTTATTGAGTTGGTTTTGGCCACATAGCTTGCATAAATGAGATGTGAGCAGAAGTGATAGTGCATCATTCCAAATTGGGGCTTTAAGAGTCTTTTCAAACTTTCATCAGCCTTCTTGAGCTCTTCTTCACCATGAAAAGATCTTGCTTCAAGTAGTCATTGCTCCTTCTGCAATGACTGGGTTCTGGAAGGAGGACTTGTGGGGCAAACATGAACCTGACCCAAAGCCTGATCCAGAGAAGCTCACCTAACTCCCTCTGATCACAGCTGACCTGAAGATCTATGACCATGAATTACATGTATGTTGTTGTAAGCCACTGAGATTTTTGATTTGTTAAGTAGCATTATCACAGCAAAAGCTGATTGATACACCATATTTAAATTTCTACCTATTTTTCCAATCTGGTGAGCTGTCTTGGACAGAGTAGAGGAAAATCTTAGTGTTCATTATTTTTTCCTCTCCATAATCCTACAGCACCAGTTAAGCAGCCAGCTTCTCGTTTCCTCTTTCTTGCTGCCTTTAGGAAATGAGTCGAAAGAGCTTCCTAAACCAAGGACACTCTA
The DNA here is from genome assembly GCA_004027735.1 of Carollia perspicillata. Taxonomy (NCBI): domain Eukaryota; kingdom Metazoa; phylum Chordata; class Mammalia; order Chiroptera; family Phyllostomidae; genus Carollia; species Carollia perspicillata. Next base: position 12,440 of record PVKM010022720.1, read on the forward strand.
GTCCCAAAAGAAAGTGCCAAATCATGATACTTTAAATGGCCTCAACATCAAATGGCTTTTAACTCAAAAAAGAAATATGAGAAAAATAAGCAATTCTCTTCTCTCCTTTGAAAATGAACACCAATTTCACAATACCTAGGGACAAAGGAAGGGAGAAGAAATCTGCTGTCATTTTCTTGGAATCTAGGGAAATATTCATCTTCCCTACCTCCATATTTTTATTTATTATTGATTTTGATACCTAATAAAAAGAGATGAAGTGGGCTTGGACATTTGTAAAATAGGTAATTACCATGCTTCCTTCATGAGTTCTACTATATTCATTGCACTTTGGTTTCACTCTAGGCAAAACTTCATTGTAAAACTTGTATGGATTTGAGGTTAATATTGGTAAAAGAGACAAAAATCAATAATATTCCTCCTTCAAATTTTATTTGTTCATTATCATTATTTAATCAATACCAGTTTGCTGTATGTACTTTTCTTGTCAGTATTATTGGAAGCAAGCTATAGTCAAGTTTTTAATCTAGAGAAATACTTACTGCCCCTAAATTTCCTTTCTATGAGAATTATTTTAAAACATTTTTCAGTTCAATATTAGAAAAGCAAAGGTATTGGCAATTCACAGTTGTCTTAAATTAATTACCTCTATGAGTTCAGTATTAGGAGTTCCACCCCTGCCTAAAATTAGCAAATGATGTTTGGGGAAAAATATAAGGGCCTACTGATAAAAGGCAGCTCTAAAATTTGATGAAGCTGATAGCATTTACCGTTGGAAGAATTGGTGAGTTGGGAGAATGGTGTGTCTTAGAGATGGCAGTTTGTATGTTTTGTTGATGAGGTGGTTGGTGGAGTAGAATGTTTATTATGTGAAGCTACCCTCACCTGTAAGAGTAAATGTCTGAACTTTGTTCAGCTGGATATATTCAAAGTCATTAAAATGTAAGAGATACAAAAGTGATTTTGTCTCATCCATTTAAAGTTTCCAACATAAATTATTACTTAGTGTAGTACACTTAAAGTCAGGTCTGTTTTGTGTCAGTGCTAAATGAAAATGGATAAATAAAGTCAGAGAAGATGCTAAAGTTCATTTATGTAGTAAAAAGTGAAAAGGAAGGCAAATGACATTCCATTTCCCAAAGGCTACCAGCTCTGCCTTTGATGTTGAGATTGTTCAATTATCCTGGAAAGTGAAAGATGTTCCACAATCATTAAATTGTCATTTTCCCCCATCCTGAACATTGTAGTGCATTTCCTGTTGGTGAAGCAAGATAAATTAGGTTCAGGAATCTCCATGGAAAGGCCACTTTTATTTTATATAATGTTGACCTTTTTTCCTTTTTGGTGAATACAATCTCGAAGCCTTTTTTGTCTCAGAATGGCATTCAGGTTTTTATGCCTTTTTGTACTTTTATTCCTTTCTGAGGCAGCACCTTCTCTGTGGCATTTAAGTAGTTGGATGCTACTTTATATGGCATTTAACATGATGGGGTCTCATCAAAATGTTTGTGTCTATGTGAAATGTAATAATGGACACTGGCATTCTAATAAAAAGTGACACAAAATAACCAATAATTATTTTAAAACATCTGCTTTGTTGGGTCTATGACATCTAGTCAACAGAAAGTGAGATGGACTTGCTGATGATTTTTGGTTGGGTATCAGATTCTCCTTCTTGCCAGTTTTATCACATATGCCAAAGATAAGCCTTGCTCACACAATTTGTGCACAGACTGTCAGACGAAGCTAAGCAATGGGCTGGATCTGCAGAACTGAGCTCTGCCATGTGAGGCCCACGTCCTAATGCTGGTTTCTTTAACCTGTCAGAGTTGGTAAGATTTGGTTACAACAGAGTCAGAGTCAACTTTGTTCATGATTATTTTCCACAGTCAGTAGGTTAATGTCGTATAATCACCTACTTGATTCTCTGTCTGGGTTTCTTTCTGTTTGAATAGTTTCCTGAGCCCCACCTTCACATTATGTTTCTTTCAAGAACCAGAATCAATGTTGGTCTTAGGGCTTCATTACCCTGGGAGAGGTGCTTTTAATACAACCATATTACCCAATTTTAGAAAGTGAGTTTCTCTGTTGTTTTTTTTAGTCCCAGCTTAAATCTTTCTTTCATTTCCATTTTGGGTTTCTTTCTCAATGCCTTTTGTACTCAAATTCTTATCTTAACAAATGCCTAGTTCGATGTTTGATTTCTACTCCTGATCTACAGTCAGCCTGATTCCCCACTCTCAGTCTATACAATTTCTAATAATAATTATAATATTAATGTCTACCTACTAATGGGTGTATACTTACTATAAGGACCCAATACTAAGTTGGTTAAATGCTTCAATGATTCCCAAAGAACAAACATTTTCATATTAAAAATAATGTAATTTTTAAAAATATGCATTGGAAACATTTTTATTTTAAAAAGCTATTAACTTATATCTGAAGAAACCTGAAACACTAATTCAAAAGACTATAAACACCACTGTGTTCATTGCAGTATTATTTACAATCAACACAATATGGAAGCAGCCCGACTGTCTATCAGTAGATGAGTGGATAAAACAACTATGGGACATTTACCCAGTGGAATGAAAACTACTTGGCCATTAAAAAAAAGAAAAAATAAAATTTTACCCTTTGCAAGAGCATGGATAGACTTGGAGAACATTATATTAAGTGAAATAAGCCAGTTAGAGAAAGACAAATACCACATGATATTACTCATATGTAGAATCTAATGAACAAACTGAACTAACAAGCAAAATAGAGACAGACTCATAAATGGAGAGCAGGCTGACAGCTCTGGAGGAGATACATTGAGGGGTTGAGGGATCACGCAGAAAGGAAAAAAGGGAGAGAGAACTCATGGACACAGACAACAGTGTGGTGATTGCAGGGGCAAGGGAGGAGGGTGAAAATGGAAGGGGGTGTAAGGGTGATAAATGGTAATGGAAAAATACAATACAAATAAACTATTAAAATAAAAATAAAAAAGTTATGAACATAGTGGGTTTGAAAAATACATGTCATTTTAGGTCTGTGATTTTGTGCATATTATTGTTTGGGAAAAAGTAAAGGAGAGGAGAGAGTGAATTTAAAGTTGACAGATAGTAAGAATGGCTGTTTCTCTCCTAAAGCTCTTTCTCTTGCAGATAAACCCACAGTTTCCAGCTTCCCTAGGGGAACCTCTTTCTTTTGTCCCTCCAGCCTGTGAGTGGAAATGGCTTCCAGTGGTTGCTAATTTTCTTAGTTTCCTCAGTATCTTCTACTGATTCTTGTTCTCCATCCTCTGTTGACCACAACTCTGTATTAAATTCTTCCTGTTGTAAATGTGTAAAGTGGTTTCTGTTTTCCGGTTAGATCTTGTCTAACACACGTAGAAGTCCCAACCACATCCTTATTTAAAGGGTGAGAAAACTGAGATTTGATAAGCTTAGCAAGTTGCCTAGAATCTTACAACATAAAAGAGACAGAACAAAAATTAAAATTTAGGTCTATTTAGTTCAACAATCTATTCCCTTGACTCCTCATCTTCTGCACACTTTCACTGATCTCACAGGCCTGTCTGAAACGAGACACATGTCTGAATGACCATTCTAATCTGTAAATATACCCCTCACTGAGTTTCCTTCCAGAAAGTTGCTGTACCCAGAGAATCTGTCTATGTCCTGGTCTTCTTTTAGTATATTCACTACCTGTGTCTACTGGTGTTTAGGTAATTATTTGATTCTTCAGAAGATTTCTGTAATTCCAGTTCTGGAGTAACCTTAGAATCATCTTGACTATAACTGTCACAATACCATTAGCAAAGGGATGGCAGAGTCAAATCAAGATAATTCAAGGGGAAGTTGGTAGATTGTATAGAGCAAGTATGGCTACACCAGTATGTATATACATATTCCATTCCACATACTCTCCTTAAAATGTGAAGTTGGCATGTCTCTATCAAGATGTAAGGTCTGTCTTCTTCTCTCCCCTTGATCTTGGGTGGACCTTTTTAACTACTTTCATTAACAGAATACAGAATGCAGAAGTAATACTTCATAAATCAGTATAGGAGGCCATAAATGGCAATATGGCTGGCTCTGACTCTCTCTCTCTCCCCCCCACCCCCTCTCTCACACACACACTTGCTATGGGAAAACCCAGGTGCCATACTCATAAAGCCCAATAGAGATTCCCATAAGGGGATGAACTGAGGCTCTCAATAGTCAGCACAAACTTGCCCACCTTGTGGGTAGGTTTCCATAAAAGTTCATCATCTAGATCTGGATGACTGAAGCCCCAGCCAACATATAACTGCAACCACATGAGATACCCTAAGAAAGAACAGCCTTGCCAAACTCTTTCCAAATTGTTGGACAACAAGAACTAGGAAAGCTAACACATGATTTTTATTTTAAGTACTATATCTTATCTGTGATAGCTATAGATAATGAAACAGAGGGTTTAATAAAGAGTCTATTTGAAAGGCTGTGCACAGGATAAGGTTAAAAATAAGAGGTGATACAGTGTCTTAGAGTTTCTAACAACCAGGCTGCTGCTACCATTCCTAGTCTTTGGAAGCATAGAGCTGTGAAGAGAGGTCCACATGGAGAAAAGCAGTGACCTCTGGTCGAGGGTTACTGCCAACCCAAAACAGTCTCTCAGACAGATAATAGGGGATGGGGAAATACACTTCAAACTCTTCTCTTTCAAGTCTCTGGATGATGAGCTCCATATTAGCTATTGACCAAATCCAAGCATCAGAGGATGAGCTGACCTTTAAGAAACAAAGATACTGGGAGAGTTGATATGCTTGGTTAGCAGGAAATTCATGTGATGGAGAAGCAGGCTTTTAACAAGGTATGTCTTGTAATAATTCATATTTTTTTCTCTAGCTACAGTGAGGGCACTGCCACCTTCAATATTCCACAACTGTCTTTTTTTTGTGAATTGTCAAAGAGCTTCAATTCCTTAAGAGAAGCCAGATGATTTTATTAGCCAAGAGAGTCTATTCAATGAATTAATGAGAGAATTTCCAGCTTCTCTCTTTCATTTGGTTTTGTGCTGACAAGTCCTTCCCTTGATCTTTCTTCTTTATCCCTTCTCTACTGTTCTTATTCACTCCTTCTGCTACTAATATATTCTGTCTCTATGGATCATCTCCATGGTCTCACCATCTCTTTACTATTTAAATGTCTAATGGGACATTATGTTCCAGCAAGTCAAACTTCAGGGGTCAATGCACTTCCCATCCCTAATGTGACTAAATCATCTAGACTTCCTCTGCTGCTTCTTTTCACTTACTATCTAGAATAATGAATCAAAACCATCAGCAAACTTTACTCACTTGTTTCCATGTTATTTTAAAATTATGATTAGAACAAGGAATCTCAACCAAGATTGAGAATGTGGTTTCTCTTTCTAAATACCTGATAAGAAATATTTCTTAAAAATAATTTATTTATTTATCTTTAGAGGGGAAGGGAAAGAGAAAGGGAGAGAACTATCAATGTACGGTTGCCTCTCATGCATCCCCTGCTGGGAACTGGCCTGCAACCCAGGCATATGCCCTGACTGGGAATCGAACCATGGTTGTTTGGTTCACAGGCCCATGCTCAATCCATTGATCTACACCAGCTAGGGCCTGATAAGGAATCCTATTTGGGGAGATGGTGCTAAATAATGTGGAAGGTAGGTCAAATTTTGGTGTTGTAACACTTCTTCCTTTAAGCTCACCTCTTAAATGACAACCATGATTTTTCAATCATCAGGTAATCAATGGGCATTTATTATGTTAACAGGGCTGTGTTAGGTGATGTGGGGAAGAGATGAGCTTCATAATTAGTATCCCCAAGAAAATATGATGTTAAATGACCAATTTTCCCCTCACTTTGAGGTTTATTTTACTCTCCTCATAAAAATTTTAGAAAATATTCTATAGATTATCAATAATGTTGGCCAAAGAGAAGCCTGCTTATGTAACTTCAATAGATAACACAGATGTTAACAGACAATGATCTGTATTTAAGATACAGGGAGGAAGCCCTAGTTCAAGGTGTAGAGACATAGGAGTAATTAAGGTGTTACAACTAATTGGTGGCAGAGATAAAATTATTTTTATAGCTCTCCGGGATTTCCAGTTCAATATTATTTTGCATTAGCCTGAATTTCTCTGCTCTTAAAACTGTGTGGTTTCTGTTTAGCCAACTCTTTTGATGAATTTTAACATGCCAAAGGAGAAATAATTTTCCTACAGAGAACGCAGGGCTTGGCACACACAAGACATTCAATAATTATTTGCTGAATGTATCAAAGGCAGGAACCTTCAGATAAACCCAATCAAATTCTGTTTTTTTCCCCTTCATGTCCATGTTGTGCAATGTTATCCTCAGTTCAACCCTAAATCTATTTTCCCAGAAGTAGTGAGTGGTTTTCTACAAGTATGCTATTTCTGGGATCTTGTTTGGCTCCAGTGTTTTATTTTTTTCAAAGAGGTTTGACTTTCCAGATTTGAGTAGCAGCTGCTTTTTTGAATGATATACAGGACTGCACATGCTTTTTTTTTTTTTTTTTTTGCCTGTTTCTTTGCTCTTGAACCCCAGAGGGATTGACATAAAGGATTTTGATTAATGGTGCTTGAGTAATTTCCTTGCCTTCCTCCACACTTTTGTATTTGAGCATCTTTCTTCAGAAACATCCATCTCCATCTATGTCTTGGTTTCTCACGCATTTTTCTTTGCAGTGAAAATGTTAGCAAGTCTCTTTCCCATTTGTTTGCTCTATTTCCTGTTATTTTATCATCTACTATGATTCCTTTTTCTTTAATTAATTTTAATTCATTAACCATTATATTTTCCTCCTTATGTAAGAATTTAAATTAATAGATATTCTACTATAGACCAAGCAGTGTTCTAGGCCTGTTCATATATTACCTGTATTAATTCATACAGTTTTATAAGATAAGTAATATTATTTCTGTTTTTCAGATTATAAATCAGAGATAAAGTGTTATCAATTAATTTGCACATATTTATACATTATAGTTGCAACATCCAAATCATGGCTTGTTCCCTGGTATCTAGTGATATACAAAGTGTGCAATGCCTTCTTCTTCTTCTTTTTTTTTTTTTTTTGGTAGTGACAGTATCATCAGTATTCTCATTAATTTAGTTAGGAAGTGGGTAAGAGAAAAAGTTAGAATTGGAAAGGCTAATATGGTAGTCTTTGATATGGTAGCCTTTGATATGGTAGAATTGGGAAATATAGAAAAGTGAAACAAAGGCTAAATTTCTAATTTTTCCTTCAACTTCAGCAGGGCTCTCAAAACCACTCTATACTGTTAGATTTTCTTTCAGTTTTCAATGAGTAAACCCCAAAATTTTCCTACCCCCTTCAAATCCTCTGTGCAACCTAACCTCTTCTTACGCCCAAGAGGTGACCTCACCTCATACTCTACTGTCAAAATAAAGAAATAGCAGGCATATACCTGCCTCTCAGCAAAAACACATGCTTTATTTCTGATGGACAAATTAAGTCCTGCATTGATCTGGCCCACTAACCATCATTCTCTTTTAATCCCACAAGCCAGGTTACTTGCCAAAGAGCCTCAGTTACATCTTCTTCTCTTTGTGGGCACTCCTCACCCCACCTCCCCATATTAGGGTTGACTTGGCTTTGCCTCTTCAATGCTACTGAACATGCCACAGTAAAAGTTACTACCAGCCTTCGTATGGTCCTCTTCATTCTTCTGTGACACTTGATGTTACTGACCATTCCTTTTGTGTAACTTTTCTATTTTGTCTTCTGCTGCCCAACACCTAATAGTTGATGTGTTGTAGGTGGAAATTAGTCTCTTCCATGGGATCATGAGGAAAGCATACCATGGACCCATATACAGGAGATTGTGGTGTGGCATGGTTTATTCATGTGGAAATAGAAGTTTTTCCCTGGATTTCCGGTGTTCCATTTCCCTCTGTCCAGCCATGGAAAAGGTACAATCTTGTTTTCAATATGGCCAACACAAATGCCAATGTCCAGAATTTCTGTTTCATATTAAAGTTTACTTTTTTAGAGCCCACAGGTGCCTGCTAAGTAGTCTCAGTCATTATCCAAATAGCTTATCTTGTTTCAGGATCTCTGGTGTCAGAGTCCATGTGGCTGCCGGTCTTGAGGCTACTAAGGCCATATCACTTTAGAGAGGGATTGTGTGATCATGGGGAGGTGAGTGAATTACTCAGTGGGCAAAAGCAAGAGCCTTTTCATTTTCTGGGATTATATTACCTTGGGCTTGGGACATGCTTTTTCAAAAGAAATTCCAAAACTTTCATAGGCTTAGGGTTTACACCCAGACCAATCCCTCCTTTACCCAGGCTAGACTGACAGGACACTTTGGTCAAGCATCTCATCCTGTGCCATTTTTATTTCTATTGCATATGTGCTTACCTTCCCTTGTTCCTACCTGGCAATGTGGTACTGGAGGCGGGGGGGAAATGTGTTTATCTCCTTGGCAGTGCTGTGGTCCCCTGGAGTGTGAAAAGCTATGGCTTTCTGGTGAAGCAAACAGCTTCCCATTTTATTGCTTCCCATTTTATTAAGCTCAGTATCTAGTTCCCTATGCTTCCCTTTTTGAGGTAAATACTGATGGTACATGTCAATGGTAACAAAGTTTGCACCTCAAAATTCTGGTCTTAACCCTCTTTACATAGTAAAATTATAGCAGCCTCCTCTTTTGAGCTTTATATTTATATATGCTAATAATTTTTTGACATTTCATTTTGAATGTTCAACAGATCCTTTAACGTCTCTGCCTCCTTCCAACCCCTTTTAGACCTGCTTTTCTTTCTGTAATTCCTCTCTCAGTAATGATATCACTGTTTGTCTGGCTATGTGAACTAAAAACCAAGGAGTTAATCATAAGTCATTCTCTTTCCAAACAGAGAGTTTTGTCTCATCCCATAAAGTCAATCAATCTGCTAGTTGTGATTATTTTATCTACAAATATTATTTGGGCCTGTCCTCTGTTCACCATTTCCACACCATTTTTTTACAAGGAACATTAACGGAAGCCATTAAACTGAATCTCTGACTTTATTTCTCCTTTCTGTTACATTTATTCTGGCCACAGTGAACTATGTAAAATATAAAAAAGTGAACAGGTATCTTTCTTGCTTACGATTCTTACATGGTGTCACCTCATTAACATATAAA
>PVKM010022721.1:0-21619 GCA_004027735.1 Carollia perspicillata
ACGGACCAGACGTGTGCTTTCAGTTCGTACTAATCCGCACGCTTCTCACGTGTCAGTGGCCCCAGAAATCAGGGGTGCAGGTTTGAGACTGAGTGGACAGCGATTCTCAAAATATGTTTTCTTGCCCTGACACCTGACTTAAAAAAAATGTTTAAGAGTATTTTTAACTCATTAGCTATATTAAGATAGCATTCGTGCTTTGTACTAAAGAAGTCTCTTTCGGGCATAAAAATGGAACCATAACTTTTTTGTGTGACTCTCCAGTAAGTTCTAAATTTTAAATCACCGCCAAATTACACACTCTATGTCAGAGGTTAACAGGATGGGGTCCGAGATTAGAGCAAGTGCTGAGTCATCCTATTGAGCCGGCAGGTCACCCAGCTGCCAGGACAGGCCTCTGAGTCACCGGAGAGCGGGGGGCGGGCTGGTCCTGTGAGACTCATCACGTTGTGGGATCTGTGGGCTGATGGGTGGCGGCGTTCCTGAGAAGGGCTCCAATATTAGGTTTTTAAAAAGCTAGAGATTAGGGCGGCCCCGGTGAACCACGCTGCGCTGTTCTGGCAAGGAAAAAGGGTCAGTCAGGGCTGGCAAAATGTGGGAGGTCCCTCTCTGCCTGGGGACCCATCTGTCAGCTACGAGTATGACAAGGCAGTTAATGTATTCATTTATATTGCTCTCAACGAGCCACGTATTCCGAAAAGAAAAAGTTGTTCGATGTGAACGTTCTCCACTGTTCTCTACCAGTGAGAGTTAATATGAAAATATTCGAGATAAAAAGCAAGGTTTAATAAGGAAACGGGCCGCTTACATAAAGAAGGCTTGAGGAACTGTAGCAGCCTACGTTGAAGAATTAAAGCGATTCAATGCGACACCCTGACACAGAGCGGCAGCACGGAGGGCCTGTAAAACGAATGCTCAGGCCGCGCCGCGATCCGGGCCGCTGTCCTGAACCCCGTGCGCTTTCTGTCCATCAGAATGGGGGTTCATAATCTAAACGTAAAAAGACGCCCAGAAAACCTTGACGAGAACAGGAGCTTAGAAAGCCAAGACATGCGTCTTGCATTTGCCTTAAATGTTTTGTTCACAATCTTGTCATTATTAGAGTTTCCATTTTCACTTCGTGACTAATCCTGACTCTTCTTTGCTCTCTTTCTTATTTATTTAGCTTTCTCACCACTTCTGCTTTACAATCTGTTAAAGCCAGGGTATGTTTTGGCTTAATAGTCACCAGTAATACTTTTTTTTTTTTGCATATAAAATAAATCATCCTAAACTTTCGAAAGTTCTTTGACTGGTAAATAATAATCCAGCCCAGAATTAGGAGGGAAAGCAGATTTGCTACAGTCCAGAGCTTTGCTCCAATCTACCCCCCTCCCATCGCCTCTAAATAAAATCAAACTGAAGCTCTCGGTTACCATGTTTTAATAAGGGGAGCTCACACCTTATGGCAATACCAAACTTTGAAGAGAAACAACATGGACGTCTCTACGGAGGGAAGAAAACCACGAGTTCTTTAACCGAAGGGGAAACACGCCAACGCGTCCGGAATTTTGCCAAGTTGCACACTGTGATGCTGACGTGAGGAGGCTGAACGGGAGAAGCCACCGGAACAGGAACGGGAGTCATCTGGCTTTGCAAAGACCAAGGTATCGCGTCAGAGGGACGATTTTCCTCACGCTGAAGCAGTATTTACGCCATCGTCAGGACGTCTCATTTATTAGAAGAATATCGTTTAAGCCTCGAGTGATTTTTCTCCCCAGAATTTCCCTCCAGTCTCCGACGTGACTGCGGCCCAAAAGCACCCCCTCTCCATCACGGGAAACTGGGCTTGCTTGCTCTGGTAGAACCGCGGCGTTCCATGTTACGGTCTGACACGCGGTTTACAGGTCATGTTTGAAGTTTGATGATGATTAACCACTATTTAAAACCGCATTCGCTCCTGGCTTTACTTCCTGCTGCAGAGTTCACCCCTGTTTCTGTTGGCGGCTGTACTCCATCTGAACCGCGATCTTCTCAATTAGCTGTTTTTTATCTGTTTACTTTCATGTGCCTGGATGCCCTTGGAAATGCATCAGGCCCAAAAAAAAGTGTCCTTATTCACCATCCTGTGCGCTCTTCAAGACTCTAGGATGTGCTACATAGTCAAAATAATAATCTGCACAGAAAATCAAGATGTCGCTGAGTTTTGCAACAGAGCCACAGAATGAGGCATCGGACAGAAGGTAAGATTTTTGTTTTACTTATCTACAGGGAGGATTTCCATTTTAAGTGAGCTCTTTTGTTGCCTACATTCTATCTTTATATGGCAAGAAAACATACAACGGGGCTCGTTTTGTAAAAAGAAAAATCAGCTTAATGTCTTCTGTTCTTTTTCTATAAAAGTATATGAGAACCATTTTTGCTGGGTAGCCACTCACTTCAATTCAGCCATGTCATGCAATTATGAAAATGCTCATGAGTTTTAGAGCTCTCATTGGCTCTGGCATAGACGAACATACACACACTGATACACCATCACGGGCATGCTCTCAAAATTCCCTCTTACCAGTCAGATATAAATTCATACTGATCTGCAAAATTAAAGTTAAAATGTACAAAATTAAAAGCTTAACGCAGATACAATTATTTAGGAAAATACAGCTTTTCGCATTTGTCATTCTTGCACTCAGGGTCCTTATCAATGGTATTCTTAGGTATCCTGATTATTTCAGCAAAGGACTAAAAATACAATATTGGGTATAAAATCTGTTATGTGAAGAAAGTATCTAAGTACAGTTTTATTTCATGTTGTGGAAAGAATACTATCGCTTACAGAAGCCCTACTGTTTCCAAGTCTTTGAGATGTGTTCCCATCAAACATCAAATGATGATTTTCATCAGCAGAAAACAATGTTGGATTTCACCCGCTCTCAAAGGTACCATCTGTACCCTCATCTGAGACCACTCGTATTTACTTTTCCTAGAGTTCCTGTTTTTTTAAAATCAATCAGGTGAGTACTATAATTATCCCATTTGCAGATGAGAATACCATGGTATGGGGCAGTTAAATAACTCTCAAAGTGTGAGCCCACCTTGCTGTAGTAACTAGACTTCTACCCATCTATTTCTTGCCCTGACAAGGAACGCAGAGCGTGGAAGAGACAGCCAGTGGAAGCATGACAAGTCACGCTATGAGGTAAGGGTTGGGGCAGGTGGTGGGAGACTATGAAAAGAAAGAAAAAGCAGTAAACAAAATGAAACAGCACAGAAATTCAGTGGGGCCCAAGGACGAAGATTTAAGATGAAACGTGGCAGTGAAATACGAATGGGAAACAACGCTAGCACCAACCGTGGGCGCTCCAGGTGAAAATGGACAGGGGAGGAGCACGGCAACGGCGACGAGCGCCTCTCACACAGGGCCTGCCAGTAACAGGGGCCCGGCGTAATTCTGAGAGAGCATTGCCCGGGTTAGCTCCCCAAAACAAAACAGGGAAGCAGCCACCGCTCCGAGACTGCAGACACCGCTCACGTTGGTGACTTCTGTCATCCGTCAGGTGAATTGTTTCTGATGGCAGTAGGCATGACTATATGGGGCGATTTAAAAGAGGACTTTGTAGACAACCAGGAGCTCAAATCCCGGCTGTCTGACATCCTGTTATGCACCTGACCTTGGCAGTAGTGAGCCAGAACCACCACCTAGTGGCTCACGATAGCCCATAAAGTGCATCTCTTCCCGACGTCACCCGCACTGACATCACACATGCTGGTAGCCTGGCATCAGCCCAGTTGTGATTATTGACAGGGCCCCCAACTGGCCAGCACTGTAAGTCAGGGCTTAATTTCCCACGTGTCAGCTTACCAGACACCACTGGGCCTTGGCACATTCCCTAACCTTTCTGAGCGTTAGGCTGGGTTTTTGTTTTTTGTTTTTTCTGTCTGAGAATAAAAAAACAGACGTGACAGGTCCTCACAGGATTCCGCAGACCTTTCAATGGATGATGGATTTCATACGACGCCCAGTGCCCGGGAAACGTCGATGACGGCAGCACGCTGGTAGTTTAGCTCAGCGTATCACACAGAACGTCAAACAACTCCGCTTTTCCCACACGCTAGAAAGCGCCCCAGTCAGTTCATCGGCATGACAGGGGAGGAGGATTTGTAAAGACTGTTTTACTGACATTGCAGATGAAATGGTTTCTCCAGCAGATTATTAGATTTCTGTAAGGAAAATAAATAACGACTAATACTTAGAGAGTGGATTTCTTTCACGTGATTAGTTTAAGAAAACCGCTCTCGACGGTGACTCATATATATGCTCAAGGGGTTCTCACCCACCACCCACTGAGTTAGATTCAATCCGGGGATTCAGTTTCTGGAAACTTCTTGATAAGTTAATGCAAGGACTGACAGCGGCCGTACACCCCACTGCTCAGAAAGCCCGGACAGAAAATTGTGGGCCAGAGGCCGCCACGCCTATGAAGATGACAGGCAGCCTCTATAACCTGAAACTTCAAAGGTAAGCGCCACCGGAAATAGGAGTTTAAGGGAAGATTGAACAGGCCAGAGATAACTCCGCGTGGTTATCTAGCTCACGACTCTCTCACCGAGGTAGTCTTCAGTGTGGATTATTTATTCCTAAGATTCTTGGTTCATTTCCACGCCCTTGGAATATCATCCTTCATAGTGTTTTGAAGTAAGTTAGACATGCGCATTTTCCACCACGGCTCCCACAGTAAAGGATCGTTTTATTGTTAAAAATACTTTCAAATGTGTTTGAGTAACTTCGCGGTAGGAAAGGTAACTGGGGGAGTTGGACTGCGCTGTCCTGTAGCACTTCAAGGACTCGGTGGCGGCCAGTGTGCGGAGGCGACTGGGACACTCCCTCCCGTGCCCCAGGCACACACCTCTGCGGTGCGACACGGCTGTTCTCCCATCCAGAGCCCAAGTTCCTCTGCCCCTTCAATCCGGGCTGTGGCCAGCAGGACCCTCGCAAACGCCACCCAGGCGGAGGCGGGCACGCCAGGGCTTGCCGTCCCTGCTGCCCTGGGGACACCGTGTGAGGAAGCTCGAGCTCGGCTTCAAGGAGAATGAGAGACCGCGTGGGGTGCGGCACAGCCACCCGGCCGAGCCCCTCTGCACCGACCACTCTGCCAAACACTGGGCACAGGAGAGAGGCCATTCCAGAGGATGCCGCCTCAGACAACCTGTCTGCAACTGAACGACCAGCTGATCCCCCAGCAAAATCACAAGCGAAACTAGAATAGCTGTTGCTTTAAGCTGGAGGTCAGCCAAACTACAGCCCACGGGCCAAACCCAGAATACCAACGTGCCTTTGAAAATAAAGTTTTATTGAATCACGGCTCCTTTGTTTACAGATTGTCCACGGCCACTTCCTCATTACAAATGCAGAGGTGGGCCACTGTCACAGAGACCGCAGGGCCTGATCAACCTAAAATCTCTACGATCTCCCCCTTCACGGAAAAGCCTGCTGCCCCCTGGGTTCAGCCACTAGGGTTTGGGGCGGTTCATTAAGTAGCAATAGAACAGTTACAGACTTCTTTTCAGAAAGGGAATATGCCTCATTGCTTATTAAAGTAACGGAGTCCTGGGCTCATGGAAAAAATACATGCCCTTTTTTTTTCAGGGTTCGTCGTTTCTTTTGGGGCAAAAGCAAGGCCCTTTGGTATTTCTGAAGCAGAGTCAGGGAGGCTGATTACTGTGCACCGTGGCCATCCTTCGCCCTTCCCTCCTACCTCCGTGGGCGGGAGCTGGCTGTGAGGCTCCCAGTCGAGGTGACACTGAGGAGTCTCTTCCCAGCGACGTGGGGCCCCAGGGCAGGCTGTCACTTCTGGGCTGTGACGGGAAGCGACGGGTGCCATTCTGGGGCTTTCTCCACATGCTCACTCCCCTTCCCATGAGCTGCAGCCCATGATCACCTGATTTACCACGCAAATGGGCAGAATGTTCTAGAGAATGGAGGAGTACATGGTGAAAGGACCATTGTCACTTAAAAACTATGGGGAGCAGAGTCAACCCTCAGTGTGGACCCTCATCTTGGACTATGACCTTGAGGGAGACCGAAACTTGACTCTTCCTGAAGCCACCGAATTTTCATTGGGTGTCTTCTATGTAGCAGGCTTCTCCTACCCAAACTCATAGTTTTGTGCAATATACCTCGCCACCTAAAATGACTTGGTTGGTAGAACATGGGCTCTTGGGTCAGAAACTCTAGTGTACTTTGATGAACCTTTGCCCCAATTTTCTGAATTGGCCAGAGGCTAGTAGTCACTTACAGTCACTGTGATTTTGTTTCCCAAGGTAAAGCTATGCAAGTCCAGACAGGCTAAGCAGGAATTTTGAAAACTGACCTTCCTAACGCCTACTTCTCCCAAGGAAGAGTATCCCAGTAACTAGGGACTGCTCTAGGCGTGTGACATTTTAGTCCCAAGAAATGCTTACACACCAACCTTGTGCCCTAGGCAATATAATAGGGAGTTAGGTGAGTTTTTGGCACTTGGGCAGTTGAGGATAGTTTTACCATGAAAAGACACATATAGCCCTTTTTGAGGCAATGGGAAGAGAATGGAATATACTCTCAACGATGGGTTAAACTGTCATGTGTGTGAAGGGAACTGGCTCAGGATGAGAATGTGGGTTCTCCTCCCTCTCCTCACGGACCCAGAGATTAGGCTTCGGTGGGATGAGTGTCCATGTGTTGGTACCGCCCTGCGTGATTCTGAGACGGGGGGGCGGGGGGCAGGGTCAGTGATTCTCTGAGAAACCACAGCCAGGGCAGAAACTAAATTCAGATATCAAGACCCATTCCAGGAAGTCCAGAAATGTAGAGAAAAAAAGAGTTACATCCAGGCTTCCAGAAGAAAGGCTTCTAGATTTCAAAATTGCCTTTTAAATCAAGTCGTTGAAAAACCAAAGACGGGTCACCAAACACAACAACAAGAACGAAATCGGCCCATTTTGCATGCAAACATCCTCCTCGGCGCCCAGGGTCCTGGTCCCTGCCACTTCCTCCTGCTGTGCTCCAAAGCGCCTGGACCAGAGCCATGGGCCCGCTGGGTCAGGTCAGCCAACGGCCTGTCTTCCCTGCTGGACTAACTGCTCTGCGAGCAAAGAAACTGTCCCTGCCTTGCCCACCAGCGTATGTCCCCAGAGCTTCCTGGAGTGCCGGGACTAGGCCAAGTGCTCAGCCAGTGTTTGCCGCAGGAAGGGCTCTCTGAGCGAGCGGGGAACAGCTGGTTGACGTCGCACAGGGCAGAACTTGCCCGAAGGGTGTGTTTACATCAAACAGACCGTGGCTCAAGCGACACAAACCCAGGGGAGGCACACTCAGAGGACGGTGTGGGGCCACGGCCCCCTGAGGGCATGGCCGTTGGGAGCAGGGAGGAGGGTCCAGGACTGGAGGCGAAAGCCCCCAGCCAGACCCGCGGCCCTGCCAGGACTGGACACACTTCGGGGGAAGGATCTGGAACCACGAGCTCCGTTCTGTCATTCTGCTACCATCCCCGCGGCGGGTCTTCTGTGCGGTTAACTGCTCTGTGGGATAACGGCGAGGATGGTGCACTCGTGTGTGAGGAGCGAGGCTGGGGTTCGACCGCCCGGCTGTCAGATGCGCGGCTGCCTCGGACGCTGGAATGCAACTTCGAGCAAATCAAAAAGCACACCTGAAACGTGGAACCTGAGAAAGCCGAACTCACAGAGACAGAGAGGAGGTCGGGCGGGGGGGAAAGGGGGAGACATGGGTCAAGGATGCAAACTTGACGTTGTAAGTTGAGTAAGTTCTGAGCATCTGATGCACAGATAGTGACTATGGGTAGTAACACTGTACCGTGTGCTGAAAGTTGGCTCACAGACCTTGCTTTCACTACAAAAAAAACAAACAACCCACCCCAACAGCCACTCTGTGGGACGGTAAATGTTGATTAGCTTGACTGCGGCAGCCGCTTCGCAGTGTGTGTGTACAGTCTGCCCTCCATACCTGGGTTTTGCATCTACAACTTATTCAAGGGTAGATCAGAACTACTCGAACAAATAAATCCCGGGAAGTTCCAAAAGCAAAACTTGAATTTGCCGTGCGCAGAGCGTGCCGCTGAGACCACACAAGTGCAGGGACGTGCAGGCGCCCCTGGCAACTGCCTCCGCACGCACAGGTGGCACGCTGCAGGTACGGTGCTGTCCCATGCCAGACACCTGACCGTGCTTGGTGCTGGTGCCACAAGGGGTTCTGCACCCACCAGTGCCCCCGACACGAAGGGACACCCGTACATCAAGCCGTCACATTGTTCCCCTCAAATATATCCCATTTTTATTTGCTGATTAATTATACCTCAATAAACCCGGGGGGAAATGCTCAGCTGACTTCAAACACAATCCATCTCCCCAGGTTTCGCTTCTGGCAGAACTGTTTCAAATGGAAGTAAAATGTATCATTTGCCCGTTTGAAGATTTAGGGTGCTGTGTATTCCAAGAGTGGAAGAGAGAGAAAAAAGGACTCTCACACCTCAGAGGAGGAAGTGGAAAGACAGGAAGGCAGGGCCGGGCCCACGAGGGGCGGCCGGCTCCGGGGACGAGGCAGTCCCTTACCCTCTGCTCGGCCCGGGCCCCGGGAGCAGAATCAGGAGGCAGGAGGAGATAATGCACGAGGCTACTATCAGCGTTGCGACTGTCACAAGTTCGCAGCCTTCTGAAGCCTGGTGTCGAAGCACAGCGTCTTCAACAACGCCCCCGCCCCCGCAAAAAAGAAAAAAACCACGGCTGCGAACGTTTTCTCAATATTCCTTTTATCCGTAATGGGAACAAGTTAAAAATAATAGGTCTAATGTTCACGAATCCATTAAATATTTACTGCTTTCTCTCTTGATGACCGTTTTGATTCAATACATCGTAGGTATAAGTCATCAATGTGTTCAAGACTTCAAAATGGGCACAGTGCTGCTTTATAGCTCCTGCGAAGGCTTTGAAATGGAGTATGATACGTTTTCCTGTCTGTGGGCCTGTTTCAGGCTTGTCATTTGTCATCAGGCCTAAGCATCCGAAAACATTACCTACACACGCCAAGTGCTTACCCTGCCGTTACCGTTTTCCCTTTGCATTGCAAATTGTGTAACTTTTTTCGGGTCCCCCATTCATTTTTCAAATGTCAGTGTCCCGGGAGCCACCACAAAAAGGAACTCCTCCAAACCATGTGGTGTGCTGACACCGAAAACGAAACGGGTGGGTTTCCCCGGAGGGGCACGTAATCAAGGATAGAGAGGAGGTGTGGACAGGTAAGGGAATTTGCTTATCCTCAAATCATGTCATGCTGCTTCAGACTACGCACACGTCGCTTATGTCATTCGGCGCTATGTCCCCACTGGTATTTTTACTTGTTAATACAACTATCAATTATTTCTCTTCTGAATGCCATCTTTTTTAGGAGGCATTTTCCTCAAATATTCATGGGTCTCTGTACTGGACATATACGGTCGATATTTATTTATTATTGAGGAACCTGTTCGAGGCTGCTTCCAACGCCCGCTTCCCATCCTCAATGTGACAGACGCCGTCACTTCCCTACCTGAGCCGCCTTCCGCCCCGCGGCGTCCAGGGGCCTGCCAGGCAGACGTGGAGGAGAACCAGGCAGCATCTTCCAGGAGGATGCTTCCCTCCTCTTCACCCCAGGAGATGCCTTTGCAGCCAGCCTTCGAGCATCCGAGGGGGAGGCTGCCGGTGGCGGCTGGGGCCACCCAGTGGGGCTGGGGAGGAGACAGACAGACGGCCTGAGTGTGGCAGAGCAGAGAGGTGCGGGGCCACGCCCACACCGCCCCACCCCGAGAAAGGAATGCCTGACCCGGACCTCATTGACTTCCCGTATCATTTATGCCACTTTCGGGTGGGCCTTCCGTTCCTTGCAGCTGGAAAGGAGACCGTTGTTGCTCCTCTGTTTCTCATTTCCCCACATTTAAACGGGATCTTTTCGCTGAGACTACCTCATCCGACACGCCGCATAAGACAACCAGCCCCGTGGTAAGCACTCCCCCAACCATTATTATGATAATGACAACAGCGAACAGTTACTGAGTGTTTCCAAAGAGCGAGAAGCACACTGTGCCATGAACCTCACATGTATTCATGCATTGTAGCTCCACAATGAACCTCTGAATTGGGCAGTAACATGACCCCTATGTTTAAAATGCAGAAAATGAGGCCAAAGATAATGGGTAACCTGCCAAGGTCCCGTAGCTAATAAGTGAACAAGTGCAAGGTCTGATTGGAATCAGCCAGTAATCATTATGATATCCCTGATGCAAGCGTACAGAACAGGCCGGCAATCATTCCGGGCCCTGAGCTCAGCCCTCACACAGTAGCTGTGGGCACGAATTCCCCGGTGGTTTGCAGACACAGGTGTGCGGCTACACAGCGCTACATGGAGAGCTCATGTAACTCAAGAAAGAATATTTAAATATTAGCAGTGCTGATATTCCTCCATATTAAGAAAATTGTACACGTTCACCGGCAGTTTCAAAGTTACAGCTGGACCACTGAACACGAATAAATGAAATATGCCAAATTTCCCTAGACATACTATACGGCCCTTCTATAGTGAAAAGAATAGGGAAGTGAATTGGAAAGCAGACCATTAGGTGTCATCAGAGTTGATCATTTTAAGAAGGACTAATTGACTGACATCCAGGAGGCTCGGAACAGTAGTATGAGATCTTTTCCTACACTATTAAACAAAGGTAAACTCAAGACCTACAGTGAATAAAACTTGGTGGTGAAATTGTTGAAACTCATTTTCCTACGTAAGTTTATCAGTAACTAATGATGCACTTTGCTGTACTTAACAGACATGGCAATATAAACCAACTTTTATACTTTATATATTTTATTATGTAATACATGATCTATAAAATTGATATATACAAATATGATATATATATCAGTAAGAACATTTCATACATAAAATCATGAAGCATGAAAATAATGATGAAGTTATGAACCGCCCTGGCTGGGTGGCTCAGTTGGTTGAGGCATTGTCCACACACCTAAAGGTTGCCGGTTCGATTCCCGGTCAGGGCACATGCATGGGGTTTGGGTTTGATCCCCGTTGGATTGTGTGCAGGAGGCAGCTGATTAATGTTTCTTTCTCACATCAATTTTTCTCTCTCTCTCTCTCCTCTTCCCCCTCCCCTTTTCCCTCTCCCTCTCCTTTCCTTAAACATGTCCTGGAGTGAGGATTAAAAAAAAAAAAACCCAGCCACGAGCCCTCTGGCCAGCTCAGGAGGCGGAGTATCACTGAGGCTGTGTCCGCGCTTTCCTCCAAACCCCATCCACCTTCCAACCCCCAAAGGTAACCGATATTGCGAATGTGGGTTTGCTGTTCCTTCGCCTTTTCAAATAGTTTCCATCACACACGCACCTATCTCTAGCTCTGGAATTTGTAACTCGGGATCGTTTTCTGTGTGGTCAGCAACTTGCTTTTCTCGCCCAAGGCTGTGTGTCTTCGACCCATCACGCTGCTGCATGAGGCTGTAATTTGTTCGTTATCACGGCCACACGGTATTCCACAAAGTGATTTTTTTCACAAGGCTTTAATTCAAACCTAATCAAAGAACATTTGGGCTTTTTTCAAGTTCTTTAAGTTGCTATTGGACATTTATGTTAATTGTGTTTCAAATGATGTCTGTGTTAAGATTTCTCTCTGCTCAGTGTATCAACAATTAAAAGGGGAATGGGAATCTCCACCTCTGATTAGGGATCGGCCATTCTGTTTTGTTTCAGCCACATTTGATGTAGACATTTTGAAGATTTTTTTAGGTGCATGTGGCTTAAGAATGACTAGAACTCCCTGATGAGTTCATTGTTTTGTCATCACGCACATGTAGCTATTCATTCCTAATTATGCTGCTTTCTTCACTAAAAGGTATCTCATCTGACTTTAATGGAACTACAGTTAAGTTGAAAAATTAATTTTTGCCTGCTATAAATTTTTCTGCATTCTCTCAATGATTTTTTTCCATCCCTGTGTTTTAGCAGTAACGGTTGCGAAGGAATTTAGAAACGTCTTTTTAGCGGAGGTTCAGTCTGTGGTTTTAATGAGCACCCCCAGAAAGCAGACCCCGCAGCTTCTGCGCAGGCGCAGCGGCTTCCTTGGGGGTGTGGCCCCAGGAGGCGGGCCAGGCGGGAAGACGGGGCTCCGCGGGGGAGCATTTCTGAACTGGGCGCAGCTGTGCGTCGGGGGTGGCTCTCTTCCGTGGCAGGGACCCTCTGGCGGGACCATGTGCCCCCCCTGCTGCTTGGAACTGCCCGCTGAGGGGTGGGGGGAGCAGGCACACTTTCCTTTCCCGGCTCCTTGGGTTTTCCACCTCTGAGTGGTGACAGTCGCCCCACGTCACAGTCACTGCCCGCATGTCTGGGTGGTGCTGGCTGCGCCCTCCAGGTAAATGCTGCAGAAGCCAGAGCCCATCCGTGTCCAGCAGAGCCAAGGGGCAGGTGCCACTGCGGCTCCTGAACCCACGACGGTGGGGGCGTCAGTACTAGCGCCCGTGGCCCAGGCTTCAGGGCTGTGGAAGGTGCGAGGATTTGCTAAAGCCTCTTCCCCTCCGCCTCTCGCCAGGGAGGCAAGTGGCCAAGTTCATGTGCAACTCAGTTACTACACAACCTGAGCCCAGTCTAGGCCACGCCTGCACCCTTTCTCTCCGAAGGCTCAGAGGCAAGTCCGCCCTGGCGAGGGCCCGGTGAACTGTAGGAAACCGACAGTCGAAGCGTTCTAGCCAATCATAGTGGCAGCCCGCACTGCTACAGCTGGTCCAGTGCTATAATTAAAGGATTTAAGGAATAAAAAGTGCAGAGAGGAATAGAAATTCAGAGAGAAGAGAAAAATGGCATTATGCTAGGTTTAAAATATTGAAAACTTGTAAGAATTCAGAATCATGGCATGTCTAGTTTTTTCTTACTTTCATCCCCTCCCACTAACCAGATGTCAAACATTTCCGCTTATTATGGAATTGATCTTTTCAACATTTACCCCTTCATGGGTACTTTCAGAATGAAAAATACATTTGTTAATCTCTCCCAAGCGGGGTCACAGCGGGTGTGTGGTGTGGTTTCTAAGGCTGACTCTGCCCTGAGGGCTGCACCATGCAGCAAAATGTCCGTCAGGTCCTGAGGTTTCCCACGATTTGACTAGAGACTGCGAGGGGCGGGGAAGCCAAGACGCTGCAGCAATGTAAAACCAAGACAGAAAGCTGATTGCTGCGGACCCTTTGGAGAGCATGTCATTAATACAGAATCACTTGGAAATATTAGCCAATGATGTTTGCTAGGAGCAACCCGACGGGACACAATCCAGTCCTGGGAGAGAGAGAAGGCGGGTGAACATGTTTACGAGCAGCCTTGTGGAAAGAGACCGTGGGTATTACCATCTTATAACCAAACCATATCCCACAATTCAGTGGAAATCTCCCAACTTCAGGAGAATCAGAGGGAACTGGGAAGGAGGGAGGGGACCTCGGAGCAACCCCCTTGGAGGATTGTGTGCAGAGTCCGGGACTGGCTCCTGAAAAACCTCACAAAGCCACGGTGCAGGCCAGGCGCAGTGTTTGCTAACCTTCCTTGGCCACCTGACCCTGCACGAAGCAGAGCATCTGAGGACCTGTTAATTACGTTGATAATAAGCGCACGCCCAGAGGGTGCCGGGCCAGCAGTGAGAGCTAGACGGGCTAGAGTTAATTTTTATCCGGTGGAGTGACAGGACGACGAGAACAACTGTGGCCCTGTCATCGGTGTGGCTGCCCGGTTTCTGCTGGCTGGTTCGCTGCCTGCCCCAGAGCCGTGTCCCTTCCCCGCTAAGGAGGGGCCCCGGGCAGCTCCTGGGTGGGAGTCTCCGAGAAAGGCCTGCTCGTGGGAGTAGAGGAGAGTCCTTCGTGGGCTGCAGAAGGAATCTTCAGTCGGAGTAGAGAAAGATTAGACAGTCTACTCGTGGAGCTCCCGTGCATTTTTAAAATCTTTTTCTCTGGTTGTTGCTTTCACCAGGAATGTTGGTTTACTGCAAATATGCATCCCTTACACCAACAAGGGGATGGACGTCCTAAGAAATAATTCTTGAAGGGATCAATACAGTAAAAAGGGAGCATTAACTCCATATCTACCTAGCCGTCCCCCAAGTTATAAATCGTATACTTAGGTATGCAAATAAAGCACTGATAAATGTTTTCAGCACCTGTACAAAGGAAGGGCTCAGACAACGAGCAAACAGCTCACCTCCCTGTGTCTCAATGTCCCTGGCTTTGCGACGGGGTTATCCCTCTGGAGAGGATTCCGGGGCTGAAATGACTGAGGAAAAATGATGTAACGCAGCTGGTACGTAGAATGTGCTACGAACACATCCACTCCCTGCCTTCTCTCCTTCTGGTGACTCACGTTTCCAGCAGCGTACCTGATACGATGATGCTGTTGTCACTGACTTATACATTGATTACTTTACAGACGAGCGCTTTGGCCGGCGGGGTCTGTGAATGAACGAGCATGACGGTCTGGTTACTGTGTCAGGGGTTCTGCTGGCCACTGTGACCGTTAACCTCCCTCCATCTGTGGTTATAGTCGCTCTCTCCCACATAACGTAAAGGGCTTCTTTCTTATTGGCTGGCATTGTCTTCAGTTTATCTTTCTGAACGGTCTTTTTGAAGACACAGCATGTACGTTTACTTAGTATCCAACTGTTTTTCCTCCTTTATAAGTCGTTAACCTACAATTGTATCTTTAATTAATTCTTTCATGCTTTTCTTATACTCCCTTTAAAGGATTATTTCTAGCTTCTTGGTGTGAATGATTCATTTGCTTGTTTTCGTTGTCTCGTTCAATGTAAAATCATTTGAACAAAATGTCGTCTGAGTACAGGTTTAGCAGCGCCCCACTCATTTTAAACCTTCAGTGAGTACAGTTTTGACTTCACCGTTTACCCGAGTCAAGAGGATTTTTCCTTTTAGCGTGGCCAAACCTTCTGGATGGCCCGGCCCCGGTAGCTGTCACCCCTCCTATTATGGTAATAGGTTTTTCTGCGGAGCCCCCAGGCCCCCACCTGAAGACTATTATTCCCTTGTCACTCTGGTAGCCAGGTGCTACCGTGAAACTGAATTCCACGGGACATGTGAGAGGAAGTGACGGGCCGAGGAGGAGACGCCAACTCTTTCTCCGAAAATGCAGCCGTGTGTCTGCCTCCGCCCAGGGCCTGACACGGAGGCTGGACGGAGCGGCGAGCTGGACGGAGCGGCCCCCTCGGTCCACAGGGTGCGAGGGACGGGTGGAGGCCTGTGGAATGAGCACAGAGAAGGTGCTTGGGTCCCCGACACCCGGAGCTGCCTTGCCTACTCTGATGGTTTGTGACACAGCTGTTTGTGGCCAGAGCAATAACCTTCTATCTCTCTGAAGAACTGTAATTCTGAGGTTCTGCATCAGCAGCTGTAACCATATCACAATACAATTAAATACACTTAATACACTTAATGATTTTTAGTTTCACTGAATTGTTGTCAAGCAATATAGAATGTACCATTTCTGGCCACAATTATGTTGACATATTCTTAGTGGCCCAATAAATAATTGAGTTTTGTAAATATGTCCTGTATTGTGTATTAGTCTTCAAAGCTATATAACTATGTGTGTCTGTATGAGTTTATATATTAACATATATGTATTATTCAATCTGCCTAATTAATCGCATTACCACTTTCCATATTGGGCTCACTAAAACTACTTCTGTGGCATATTCATTGGCTCATCTCAAAATAAAAAGTTTCATGGTCCACATGTGTTCTGCCTCCTTTCTTCATTGCAGTGGTTAATAACAACACGGGCTCTGGGTCGGACTGTTCGAACCCTAGCTCCCCCAGTTTGCAGGCTGCGTGAACTTGGCCAGGCTATGTAATCTGCATTTGCTTAGTCTCTGTGTCAGTAAAACAGAGGAAATAATAGCAGCTACCCCGTAGGGTTGTGATGGGGATTACTCAATGAGCACACGTTGAACACTACCTTAGAACAGTGCCTGGCAGAGAGGAAGCATTTTTTTTAAGATTTTATTTATTATCTTTAGAGGGGAAGGGAAGGAGAGAGGGAGAGAAATATCAATGTATGGTTGCCTCTCATGCGTCCCCCGCTGGAAACTGGTCTGCAACCCAGGCATGTGCCCTGACTGGGAATCAAACCACGATCCTTTGGTTCACAGGTCCACGCTCTATCCACTGAGCTACACCAGCCAGGGCAGGAAGCATTTTTTTAGCAGCTAAATATTAGGTACATTGCATATAGATGGGGATTAACGAAGTAATGGAATCTGCTCAATATCGCTCATCTCGGCATTCCCCAGATTTACTTGAGCGTGGGATACTGTGGGCCCAGCCGGTGGGGGGAAACGTGTCCCACAGAATACCGGTTTTGGGAAGGGGGAACTGGCACATTCAGATCCATTGCACTGCCAGGAACTCTTCGCCTGGACTTGGGGCGTTCAAGTGCAGTTCGGGGAGGTCTGCAAACCTCTCGAAGTGGAGAGGAGTTTTGCATGCCTGTGCCTGTGTCCGCATTTCTGGGGAAAAGGTCCTTGGAGTCGGCCTGATTCTCAGATGTCTTTATATGTATTTATAGGCTTCACTGAAACAGTAGGGGCTAAAAATAGTATCGGTCGTCTCGCACTGCCGTGTGAACATTTTCTTCTCTCTGCTGTTGACCTTCTCAAGTTCATCCTCTGGGTCCCCATGAATCTTTGAGGGAGCATCAGTGGATTTATGCTCTTTTAATATAAGTGTTACCGTCTTTACAGCCTTTCGTGTTCTAAGTCATTCCCTTATACCGTTTCCTCCGAACGCTGCCTCCCTGAGCGCCTGTCTCCTCCCGTTGGGTGAAAAGCAGCGACTCCCCGCCTGCGTCCTGAGTGCTGATTGGCCTCGGACGTGGCTTCCGGCCTCCACAGGAAGTCCTTTTTCCGAAGCAGCCCCTGCCCTAGCTCGTCCCCAGGCTCTTCCCTTTCGTTGCTTTGTGGTTCCTGGGTTCAGGTTAGGGCTTAATTTTATTTTTCTCATTCTTAAACAAGGGACTATCGAACCCCACTTCGCATGAGTCAGTTTAGGTGGTGAGTCAACATTCCTCCAGCGCGTTTTCCAACAGGGACTTTCAATAGCCTTTTCGGATATAAAGCCGATGGGGAGAATGGTACTCACATATTTCCTATACATTCAACAATGTCTATCAGATTTTGGCCATCATTCCTCCCTCACTTGACAGAACATCTTTTGATGCTCATGCTTGGTAATCGGATACTCCAAAATAATGCAAACAGCTTTGTATAAGTTATAACCAAAATAATGCAGTTTATCAGGTTGGCATTAGTCTGATACAGATGTTAGGCAATGACATCGAGAGAAATAAAAATTTCTAACAGTCCCCATGCACACAGATGTAAAGACATGTAACAGATAACTTCTGTTACCTATCCCAACACCAAATAGCTCGCACAATCGATTTAGTTCCAACTTTGCGGCCTCGTCTACCTCTTGCCTTCCGTTCTTCCCGTTCTCGTCCCACTTCAGATTCTAGGTCATCGCCGACTCTCCAGCTTGTGTCCACACCTGCAGGCCTGTATTTCCACTGCCCTCCCCCAGAGTGTTCTCCCGAAACCCACATCTCACCACGTCACCCCGGGAGCAGGGGGCCAAACTCCCGGTAGTTTCACAGGTTCATGGACAGGAGAGGTGCCTGTCGCAGCCCTTCAGCTCCACCTGCTTGTCTGGACTTCCGTGCCCTGTGCACACACTGAAGGCTCAGTCCAGGCAACCCCAGCCCCTGGCCCTTCTTCCTGGCACCTGTGCCTTGCTACGTGGCTCCCTCGATCACAGGTGGCAAACGCAAGGACCTCGGGCCGAATCCGGCCCTCCGCCTCGTTTTATCGGGCCCGGCACCTTGTTTTTACCCGGCGGCAGGGCCGAGCTCCTTGCCCCTAGTGAAGGAGTAGTTACCTGTATCCAGTGCTAACATTACATTCAGCCCTTTGAAGGCAACCGTGAGGCTGATGTGGCCCCTGGTGAAAATGAGTTTGATACCCCTGCTCTACAGGAAATCGTAGCCTATTAAAATCATAGTTTTTCTTCCCAAATTTTATTCTCCCCACCTTTTATGCTCCTCTGTGACTCGACTTCTTGACACCACATTCTACCCTATATCACAGCTGCATGTAACAGGGCTTACTGTTTGTTACTGATGTCTGGGGGGTAGCAGAGGTTGGCCGTCCCCATTTGCTCTCTGCGGTACTTCCTGGCTTTCTTACAAGACTGTAAAACTTGAGAAACTGGCTCTCTGCCTTCTCGTCACTTACCGTGGCGTTGCACACGTGTGAATGTGGGATTACGGACAGACGCCCGAGGAGGGGCGCACACAGATTCAGCGGTAGGGTGGGGGAAAGCCGGGGGCGCCCGCCCCTTCTTCCCGAGGCAAGCCTCGTCTGGGAATGGCTGCAACTCTTTCCCTGCTTCTGGTTAGTGGCATATTTTAAACTTAAACGAAATCACACATGTCAAAATGTGTGGGTTTTCTGCATCCCTGATTCGGTACTTTTCTCGTCCAGTGAATAATAAAAGTATTTTCGCACTGTGGACTAGTTCCCGGCTGTCCTTACTTACATCCCTATTCATCTTTGGTCCTCGCCTGACTCCAGGCTGACTGGGAGCATTCTTGTCTTTAACCCTCACCCAGGAACATGTTTTTATTGACTTTAGAGAGAGAGAAAGGGGAGAGAGAGAGAGGGAGGGAGGGAGAGAGGGCGGAGAGAGACTGACAGGGAGGGAATGAGGGAGAAGGAGGGAGGGAGGGAGGGAACATCGATAGGAAAGAGAGACCTTGATCAGTTGCCTCACGGCACCCTCTGTCTGACTGGGGTTCAAATCCACAACCTAGGCATGTGCCCTGACCAGGGATTGAACCTACAACCTTCTGGTGTACAAACTGATGCTCCAACCAAATGAGCCAACCGGCCACGGCTGCTGTGAGCATTCTTCCCCATCACAACGGGAGAACTCCCTGGCTTTACATAACCACAGAACCGGTTTTGAAAATTTAAGAACATTTTCTCATCTAATACATATGCTACTTGGGACAATAAATTCTTACTCAGCCACAGGAAGTATCATTTATCTTTCCATCTATTGTAAGACATACAGAACACTAACCCAAATGTATATACCTCCTCATACACACAGAATAAACACATTTCAGCCTAATTTCTCATGCTGCCTAGGAAATTCTTACCATCAGCTGGACTAAATAGAGTTAAATAATTATTCCTCTGAATAGTTTATTTAATATCTAGACAATTTTATACTGTTTCTTATATTGCTCAGGTTTATGTTTTAAAAATACATATTCACGAGGCATCATTGAAAACATCAAAGCATTTGACACCCAGAAATTGCCTTCAACTTTCTAGAAATTGGACATTTGCACCTAAGAATAGAAATAGTAAATGAAAATGTTACCTATCATAAACCTGCTTCTTTTATAAAATCACGAAAGGCGGTGTCAAAACGCATATTTCCTTATTGCATCTAATCCATAAGACAGACAAATAAACCACAATTTTCATTAAATTCAAATAAGCAGCATGCTCAGTGCTGCTTATAATGAGTGGACATATTTGCATTTAGCATAAATTTTTAACATATGTATTGAGCACCTACTGTGTGCCAAGCATTATACAGCATAGGATGAGTGTTTTCTTAGCAAAAGCTACAAACAATTTCAGTTTAATTTTAAAGAGAATACCTCAGCGGGAAAACGTAATCAATAATTTGTCTCTCAACCTCAGAACAATTAAGTTGTCCCTGTTTTCAAATACCCCATTGGAGCGCCTCCAACTTTTCTACGTCTCTATTGTATTATGAATAATGTTTCTAGCTCACTAATTTTGCTGCTAATCAAACACTAAAAAGAGGTTCTTTATACTTTCAGATATGCTTTGAAAAAAAAGCTCTCCCAATATGCACAAGGGAATTATAAGTTCATTAGTATACAGTTTTTCAAATCTTAGATTCACGGTTCATTATGTTACCTTCGAGATAAAAACACAATTTTACACTTATATGACAGGAAAAAGAATTAGAATTAACATCTGATTATGAGTTTTAATTTTTGAAATTAATCTACAGGCATCACGAATTTAAATAATTCAAATCGAAAACTACCTTTAATATTTTATCACAAACAACACTGAAAGCCGAAATTAGATCCATTTAGAGCAACGCTGTTGAAAAACATGCATTACTTCAGGATTTTAAAAGAGTCTCCATCTTTTACAGTATAGATTGTAATGTAGACAAACCTAAATAAATATACATGCGGCATTTTAGAAACATTTGCTGGGATTCTTATTTGACTCACTTTATTCGGTTAGGTTTGCGGCTTCGTGTTTTAATGGGAAACAGAGTGCCTGTGACCCAGTGCTGTGACAGCCCGTTCTAAACGACAGAAGCACCCATCACGTCAGTTCTGGCCGGAGGACACATCTCATGTTGCTACCACTTGGCACTGAAACCTAAATGAGCTCTGAGACCCCGCCAGGGCGTTCTGCTAAGTACTAAGCCCTCTGCCAAGCTTTTACCTAATTTGGAAAGCCTTCCACCAACTCCTACAAAGTCGTACAGAAGAGAACGTCCAGGGTCTCTGCTAGAAGAAACGCTAGCCCACTCGGCCGCGCGTTCTCCTGGAAAGAGAACCTGTCTTTGCAGCACTCACACGAGCCACACTGTGCACTACACGTGAGGCCTGCCTACTGCGTAAACAGAGTCTTTGGCTACAAAGCTTACAGAGGTAATACACTCCAACAACAGGTTTGTCTCCTAGTACCCGGGCTGCCCTCCACGCAATTATAAATCCCAGTATGAAGTATGCATACGGGGGACTCTAGAGAAACTGTGAATGACACTGAGAATTGGGCAGAATTTTTTTGTTTTATTTTTCTTCCTGGCTTAATTATTCCTTTACTGCCTAGCTGGGTTTTTTTTTTTCCTCTTGAACGTGTTTCTCATCATAAGGAGACACGTTTTACATTTGTTTCAGCGACATTTAAGTATGTAAGAAAATTCTTCTGTTTAATGCGCAGTCAAATATGAAAAGTTTTCTCCAGAAGGAGACACTGAAATGATAAAAATACATGTATCCATCCACACGCACAATAAAGCTGCCAAGGAAAAAATGAATAAAATTGTTATGGCGAGTCAACACGGACCACACTGTCCCAGAGTGACAGCGGTTGTGCCCCTAAAATCCATGAATCTCTTTATGCGAAGTATCGTGAAACATCCCAGGGTGATTATCAAAGATACATAACCCGAGACGTGGCTTTCTTATTTCTTAGAAGGCACGGTGGTCTTTTAAATTTCTTGTTATAACATCATATGAAAATATTTCATACACGTGCAGAAGAAAAGTACTTATTGACACCGACTGCCATCACTTTCCAGTTCTGTTTTTAAAAACCTCTCTGGAGCACCAGGAAAAAGTTGCTGGAAACACTGGACGCGGTAAGAGTTCTCGTGATTTTGTCAAACCTCCCCCCTCTTCTCTTTGGTCCCAGGGATTCTTGCCAAACTCATTGGTCTAAAGC
>PVKM010022722.1:0-21630 GCA_004027735.1 Carollia perspicillata
AAATAAAATAAAAGTAACAACATACTTAAAGTTTATACCATATCTTTCTTCCATTGGCTGTCATTCTTTTAAAAAATGACAAGGTATAATTGTAGCAAAACATGTTTGTTCCATGAAATAGAATGGAATGTAAAAATTAAAACCATTTATATGGAACCTGAATTTAATAGGACTAATTCAACCTGATAACCATCGATTATAAGTCACTGAATGTCACAATGTTTGAGGTGCTATTTTAAAAAAAGACAAAAAATGTACCCAGAGAGATAGCAATAAAGAATACAACTTTTTAAAATCTTAAAGAATTTTCTTTTCATTTATTCTATACCATGATTACTTGTAGTAAGTGAACTAGATAGTTAATGATTGATAGATTGTCACAGCTCATCACTTGTGTCTACTTTCATTGGTTATTAAGATTATAAAAATTCCAAGTCATGCAGCAGTACATTCAGGTTTAGAATAGTTTTTAGTTATTTTAAGATCATGTGAAGATTGGTTGCTCAGTAAAGTTTAGTGAAAACATTTGGATTTATTTATTATTATTATTTTTAAAGATTTTATTTATTTTTCTTTAGAGGGGGAGGGAAGGAGAGAGGGAGAGAAAAATCAATGTATGGTGCCTCTCATGTGTCCCTTGCTGGGAACTGGCCTGCAACTCAGGAATGTGCCCTGACTGGGAATCAAACCAGTGACCCTTTGGTTTGCAGGCCTGCGCTCAACCCACTGAGCTACACCAGCCAGGGCTACATTTGGATTTAGAAAGAAGCAGAGATAGCTATTTATCAGCTGTAGAATTTCCAAGAGTTAGCTTCTGGTTGGGAATGTATTCTATATTAAAATATAAAGGATCTAAATTTAAAGCCATTATAGTCTTTTTTTTTTCCCTTAAAGATAACATGTTTCCTTTGCATTTCCAACTAAATCTCTGCAGGCAGTTACTTGAGAACAAATGGGTTAGCTTATGAAATGGGCCTTTAGTCTTTCAAATCCTTCTGTCAGACCTAAGGATATTCAAACCTAGTGCACTTTTCGAAGTCAGTGGAAGCTTTGTAATTAATTGAACCAGGGGCAATATAAAACCTGATGAAAACACTCAAGATGATTTTATTAATCCATAGGTTCAGTTTTTTTGATGATGTAAAGTTGGATAAATAGGTTGGTGAGGTTATCTTAATAATAAAGATGGCTTTTGTTGCCACACACACAAAAATCATGGATTTCTTTGTGGCTTTTTGAAATCTAGAGTGAACCCTCAAGTTTCTAGGCTCAAGAAATCTTGTTTGCTACTATTATGTATATAAAGACCAGTTTTAAAAGCACTCTGATTACATATTCATTTTGGCTTAAGCTTATTACCATTTAATAAATCATCGTATTACCACATGTATTAAAAGTGTTAATGCAACTCAAAATGATCAATAAAATATACTTTAAAAAATGAGCAATTTTGGTCAGGGACAAGTTTATCATACAATTGGATAGTTTTTCATTTCTTTTTTAAAAGTGATATTTATTTAAAATATTTATATTTAGTAATTAGCTACATCATTCAGTAGGTTTAAAAATTTTAACTTAAGTGGATTTAAACTTAAACTAAATAGATTTTAAATTAAATAATTTCAATTATATCTGATTCATGTATATCCATCTAACTTCTAAGACACTTAGTCAAAACGTTTTGCCTAGAATAAATATTTTTACTATTTTGGCATTATTGCCCGTATTCTCTATAATGATATGTAAGAAAATAGGTCAGCTATTTTATATATATGTGTATATATATATATATATATATATATATATATATATGCATATATATCTGGATAAAGATATCTGGTTAAGGTTATAAACATGTTTGGCAATCCCGTATAAGAACTCAGATGTTTGTGTCATTGTTCACTTTAAAATTGTTTTACCATATATAGCTTCTGTAAAACATCAGAATGATTGAGCCCAATTTTAGTATTTTGTGGATTCAGTTAAAATCACATTTCCTCTTTTCTTCACCACACACACACACACACGCACCCAACGGCACGGTGACGGAAGGACCCCGACCAAGGTGGGAGGAGAACCAGAGTTCTAGGCTTGCTTCTGCTCGTGTGGGGCATTGGTCATCATCAACTTCCGGAGGCCCTGCCTTCTCATTTGTTTTTTCTGACCCCTTAATTCTATTATGAATCTTGGAACACATCACACCATTTAGCCCAAATATTAGTCTTAATTAGCATCACAAAGGGTCCACTGAAAGTTAAATCACATTTTGTATTTTAGCTATTTAACTTTACAAGTAGGCACAGGTGACTATACTTTAAACTGCTGTTAAATTTTCACTTTTTGAGCTTATGCCATTTTGGGCTGATGGAAAATTGTAATATAAGATGTAAAATTTTAACAATAAAAATAGGTTACTTCACATTTTGGGGAACAGGTATTTTCTTATGTGGTCAATTATAGCTTGAACTTACTCAAGTGAGATTAATCTAAGGATATCAAGAAAATATTGACAAAATATTTTGTATATTGAAAATATACAAAAATTTTATTGTTCTCTCTGTAAGTGCTATTAAAAATACTTACATGAACCTTACATGTACAAGTACTTAAAAATATAATTAAATATCTACTTTCAAGATGCACAGAATCTAGATTTAAACATGATTTTGATTCAATTAAGTCTCCTGGGATTTCCCTTTCCATCATTTGCATTTTGGAGGAGCAGTGTTCCAGGTGAAGAGGGCAGAGGCTGTACATCAAACCAAGAACTCCCTCAGGTCCATGAGAACATGTACCTTTTCTGCTTTCTCTGCAGAATATGGGAATGCAGGGAAAGAACATGAGAAATCCAAATTCTTATCCATTGTAAATATAATAGCATGCCCATGAGCAGCTGATACCAATCTAACATTTGTATGCTGCTTTCTCTTTTTATAAAGCTTTTTCACATAGTTCAATTGATTCTCAAAATAATCCCATAAATGGGGTTATTAGCCTCATTTTACAGATGAGAAAATGGATACTTAGAGAGGTTAAGTGCCTTATTTGTGTACAAATGCCAGTACAGCAATGACAAGCTGAGAACTCAGGTTTTTTTTTGTTAAAGATTTTATTTATTTATCTTTAGAGGGGAAGGGAAGGAGAGAAGGAGAGAAATATCAATGTATGGTTGCCTGTCGTGTGTCCCCCGCTGGGAACTGGCCTGCAACCCAAGCATGTGCCCTGACTGGGAATCGAACCGCGATCCTTTGGTTTGCAGGACCACGCTCAATCCACCAGCCAGGGCAGAACTCAGGTTTTTAAATTTCTCCTTAAATATTCTTCCTACCATACCATTTTGGTTTTCAAACAAAATGAAGCTACTACAGTTTAACAGTAAAAACCTCATGATTCCAAAAAGGCAGCTTCATGGTACCCCTTTGTGATAGGAATGGTTTACAGAACAGAATAGAAATGTACGTTATAGAAGATTTGATGTTATCATCAAACTGTCTCTTCCAGGAGGGGAATTTAACCAGTAAGTTAAAAATTTGGAAACTCAAAAGTCATTTTGCAACCTTAACTCATTATTTTATCTTTACCTTGACTGATGAGATATAAAATACAATTTGAATGCTAAATGTATCAAACATCTAACCTTGTGCACGAAAATCTTTACTGCAATTTTCTTCTGTTGGAAATGGGGAAATTTAGAAATTTATTTGGACAAAAAGCTATTACTAAAGACATTCTATATTTACTTACATTGATAATTTTGACAATAGTTCAAGGTAAATTGCATTTAGTTCGGGTAAATTTCATTTACTTCTGTGAGAATGTCAGTATATAAATAAATTTGTTTTTCTTGTCCAAATAAGGACAGTGTAATATAACATCAAAACATTTGCTGATAAGTGGTCCTTTGTTTTTATTTTTACAAATATTTGCAATAAAATATTTTGCTTGGATCTTTACATAGCTTCATAAAACACAAAATTTTTAGGAGAAATAAATCAGAAAACAAAAATGAGTATAAAACTTATTTTCTTATATTCAGGCAAAATTAAGGGAAGACAAATATTTCAGAGAATAGTTAAAGACCTGGTACCTTAAACAAAAAACTGCTATTTTATTCTTAGCTGATACCTCTGAGATTGTTTAATTTGTAAGTAAACAATGTACTTTTAAATCCACCTACACAATATTAAAAATTAACTCGAGAATGTAATTCTTGATAAAATCTTTTCAATCAGGCTATATTTGTACAAAAAAAAATTCAATTTGTCAAGAAAAATGAGTAATATTGGTATATTTGGAAATTAAGTTCAGCTATATGCCAACAAAGTGAGAACAGGAGTAATTTGGTAGTTTCAAGAAAAAGTTGTCTTCTTTGCCCTATTATTTTAGCAAAATACTCAATCTTGTAGTGTTATAAGTAAGCATCATGCTCTGAATCAAATACCTTACAAAATAGTGTTAGCATGGGTTTCGTGCTTTTTAATAAATGTTTTCATTGCATCATTTGCCTGGTAATGTTGGTGTTTATCCTGAAATGACATCTGATCTGCTCTTGTTAGTTCTTTGGCGTGTTTGAAGTTAGCAGACGCACTCCTTCCTGGGCTTCACTGCTTCTTCGGAAGAATGCACAGTATTTGGAACAAAACCACTTTTAACCCCTTCCCAGCCATCCTGAATACAAATCTCTCCCCTTTTGATAAGTTCATATATGTCTCTTGTTAAGATAGTGAAGGATTCCTCAACATTCGTAGCATCTTTTGCTGAGGTTTCTATATACTTCATACCACAGTCTGCTGATAGCTTTTCAGCTTCTTCTCTTGTAACCTGACGTTGTGAAGCTAAATCACATTTGTGTCCCACTAGCAGAAATACAATCCGAAACGGCTGTACGTGCATTTTTGCTTCTTTTAGCCAATCTTGCACATGTTCAAAAGATCGTCGGTTAGTTATGTCAAATACTAAAAATCCACCAACTGAGTTGCGGTAATAAGATCGAGTTATTGATCTGAAAAATAAATAGAAAAAATGGTTGTGAAAGAACAAGTTGTTCTTATTCCCACTTTTCAAATCATGTACCACCATAATAAAATTTGGATATACCTTAATGTGATTTAATTAGAATTTATAAATCAAGTACAAAGTGTCTTAAGTGAACAAAAATATTCTGAGACTAATATGCAAGCCAGTTTCAACCACTGAACAAGAAGTTATTTTTAGATAGACAAGCACTTACATGGTATGTCTTCTCACACTACTTTAGGATTATTTGTTTTTATTTTTTAAATATCTGAAAGAATAATTATAGTTCTACAATAATTATTACATCATTGTAGTTAAAAATAGGCACACAGAAAGATCTGGTGAAGG
This sequence comes from Carollia perspicillata, assembly GCA_004027735.1. Taxonomy (NCBI): domain Eukaryota; kingdom Metazoa; phylum Chordata; class Mammalia; order Chiroptera; family Phyllostomidae; genus Carollia; species Carollia perspicillata. The sequence continues at coordinate 5,365 of PVKM010022722.1, forward strand.
GCAGAGGCTGCCAGCAAACTTGTTACCATGTTAATCACAGTTAGGGCCCTATCCTATACTTATTCAAGAAAAAGGAAATTGTTTGGATATGGGAGGAGTTATGCTAATGAGTTTTGCCTCTCTAGATCTAGTCTCCACCCCCTGGGCCTCAGGAAGCTGACCCTTTACAGAAAGCTTTCCCAAACACCCTTGCCCTCTGGCTGGCAGTGGGGCCCAGCCAATGTGAGGTGCCAGCTGGAGCCTAGAAGAAAGAGAAGACAGGTATTGACACCCCCATGCCCCCACTCCCCACCAGCCTGTGCCTTGGCAGTGGTTGTTGCTCTGCTTCTGGCCAAGGGTCCTGTTGGGTAGGCCCACTCCCATGGCTTTCACCAGGTTCTGCTGACCTCATCCTCTTCTGCCCCGTCCGGCTTCCTGCTGTAGCTGTCCCTGAATGCTTCACCATTCTTTGTTAGTGCCCTTGATCTTTCCCACGTTTCTGTAAATGGTTACTTCGTTAAACTCTTTTCAGTTAACCTTCACTTGTGCCATTTGTTTCCTGATTGAATCATGAGGCAAGGTGACAAGGCCGTGCACTGTTTCATATTTCTTGCCTTTACAATATGTTATTTTCTCTGCCTAGAATGTCTTCTCTCCATTTTGCCTAGCAAACTTCAGTTTCTCCTGCAAGTGTCAGATCAAAAATCAGGTGTATGAGAAGCCTTCCCTGCCGCTGCCCTCCCCAACTCCACCTCTCTTGGGTACTCCTTTTATATTCCATTAGACCTTAGGCACACTGCCATTATGATTATATCAGTTTTCGTAATGTTCTGATTGGAGATGCCGGTATGTCTCCCATTAAACGCAAGGCTCCTTGAGGGTCAAATATCTTTCACCTATTTTGTACCTAACAATTACATAGCCTGGCAAATGATAGATGTCACTTAATATTTGTTATAGTGGATTAATTTTATTGGAGGGAAAGCGCTAAAAGCTGTATGAGTCATAGATAGCATGTATCTCAGTTTCCAAGCTGTCAATGGTTCTGAGCATTGAGATCATCCGTAAGCAAACTCATCTGTTGCTTGCCTGACTCATCAAAGGTCTTTGCAGAGGACCAGTGGATTATTGGGTCCTCTCAACCTCTGCATACGTTCATCATCCTCGTTGCTGAAACTACAGCTCAGTTCTGTTGCCGGATACCACAAGGACCATCTATTGTGGGAGTGTGAAGGAAGTATTCCACCTCCCCTTTCTTGCCATTTCTTCTGCTTTCCTGTTTCTCCTCAGAATTTCCACCAGAGATTCTCAAGTGATTACACTTAAATATTTTTTCTCAAGGACTGTATTATATAGCCATTGATAATAAAAATTCACCTCCCACTATCTTTAGCAGGCTACGAATAATGGAGTTCATTTAAGTTGTTGCCTTAAACATTTTCTGAGGGATAATTAACCTGTTACTGTTCTGCTACTCATCTTTATATGTGTGAATTTAGGCAGATGTATAATGCCTTAAGACAAAACTAAAGCTATGTTATTAGGCTGAAAGCTTTAATTTATTCAGCACCACATCTTCATTAATTTTATTTCCCTTCCTAGTTAATTTACCATTTGTTAAGATTTTTAAAAACATGCTTCTGTGGTTGAAAACTCAATATTGAAATGCTTGTATATTAGGCAGAGACATGTCTTACACTCCAGGAAATATCATGTTTCTAATACCTGGTATTTAATTTTGAAAACATTTGGAATATAGTTGGCAAATAATTCTATAAAATAAAATACAACAAAGTACAGTATATGCAATTAGGCTATACAACAGCCCTTATTAATGATTAGTTAGAATAAAGGGTCTCAATATGACATCTGCCACTTAATATATATTTAGTTGATCTCCAGTTTCTGGGTGCAGGTATGGATATTAGGTTTAAATTCTGATATGGTTAGGCTTCACATTAAGATTTTATCTGTCGTAGCGGGTAGGTTTTCCCTAAAACAATTGGGCACCCCTGCTGTCAATCATGTAGGGCAGTGATTTTCAACCTTTTTCATCTCATGGCATACATGAACTAATTACTAAAATTCTGTGGCACACCAAAAAATATATATTTTTTGCCAATCCAACAAAAAATAGGTATAATTTTGATTCATTCACACTGGTCAGCTATTGTTGTGTAGGCTGTTGTCATTTTTAAATTGGACAATCTAAGGGACAAGAAGTCAGTGCCCCTGACTAAATAGTCAGGTATTGCATGTTTTACCTTTTTTTGCAGCATGCCAGTTGAAGATCACTGATTGTGGGGAAAAGACAGTCCTTCAGACTGAAAACTGGAACTTGAAATGCAGCTCTTACAGAGAGGGCAAGGGAGCATCTATTTTTCTTTGGATCTCCTGTCTGGAGTCAGGACACTTAGATCTCTAGAAGTTCTTAAAGGTATTACAAAAAGATAGGGAACAGATCCTAAAAGAATTAGATAGGTGGGCCTCCCTGTAAAGAATTCAAGAGTCAATGATGAGTAACAGTTCTTTATAAGCAATGCCATCTTATTGCATGTTACTTTATATTGATTTCCTTCTGGGCTTTGAAAGTCTCACTGAATGAATGGATGATTTAAAGGAAAAAATTAGAGAAGAAGAGAGGAGAAATAAAATAATGGATTGTAATCTGGTCTCAAGTGTGTTAGTGGAGAACTAAGAATTATGAGGCTATACTCTGGCACTACTGGTAAGGGGGATACTGCACCCCCTAAAACCCGTGTGATGGTGGTATGATAGGGAAGGTGAACTATGGAGGACGGGGACCAGGGTTATAAGCTCTTAGTCACATCTTATCCCTCCCATGTGGGAGATCTGGTTTTCATCACATAAACAAAAAACCCTACTGGTTCTTTTTTAAATTGAACAACAATAAAAAAAATTTACAAAATAAATAAAAATAAAAACTATGTTTAAAGGTGAAATATATATGTATATTTTTATTAATTGTAGAGGGAGAGGAAGGAAGAAAGAAAAAACATCAAGGTGAGAGAGAAACATCGACTAGCTGCTTCTCATATGTGCCCCAACCAGGGATTTAACCCATAGCCTAAGTATGTACTCCGACTTGGAATTGAACTCCCAACCTTTTGGTGTAAGAGATGACACTCTCACCAACTGAGCCACACTGGCCAGGGCCCTACTGATTCTTTTATGCCTAGAAAGCTACAGTATTAGCAACTCCTATTCCATTTTCAAAGAACAGTCTTCTCTCAAAATTGTTTTCTCCTCCTCCTTGCCTTAACTGAAAATGGCTAGTCCCCGAGAACAAGCTTTCCCTGCAGCATGCTCATGTTGTTCCTTCTACAGGCTCAGGAGGTGGCTCCTGCCTCCCCAGCGCCACTCCAGGTAATTATTCTCTTCCAAACCTGATGTAAAAAAACACACACAAAAGACCCCTGCTCATTTCAGGCTTATGCCACCTGGCTCTATCATTTGCTGTCATCTGCCAACTGCTTGGTCATTCTCCATGTACTGAGGGCTAGAACTTTGTATCTCTTTCTATCTCAATTCTTGTCATTCTGCTACTGATTTCAATATCCATTTAACTTTCTGATGTAATTTCTCAGTTTCTTGACTTCCTCATCTCTGATGAACTTTCCCCTCCATTCTGCCTTTCTCATTCATTTCCTTTTCATCATCAAAAATGTTCGCCACCCCAAAACTGAAAATTTCATCTACTTTTTGATCAAAATCTCATAGCACACCGGCACATTTTTACTTTGATAATTATTTAATTTTATTAAGATTTGTAATCTACTGCCCAACTCTATGACATTCTATCCATCAATATCTTGCTGTCTTTACCTCCTCCCATGTCTTGGTTCTATGAAACATGACTAGTTTTTCTCTTAGAAACATCTCAATTCCCAAGCCCTCTCCCTCTGTCATCTTCATTTAGGAAAACTATATCTAGATAAGTCCAGCATGTAGCTGAATGTTTCTGAGGAAAACCAGACAGGCTGGTGCCCCTACGAATTAATAATAACCAATCCCAAATGGACCCTCAACACTGTCAAGGAATACTACTGGTATTAGGAGAAAGTCTTCTCCCTATTTCTTCACATTTAGGTTTCTACCATAAGAAAAAGCAATTTTCATCCAACCTTCCTCTCCCCACAAGTGAGGAGATTTTTACTCCTCTTACTAGATTCCTCCATAGAAGGAGACATGGCTGCTCTGTGTGATTAGAGTCTGTTCCTCAGGCTGGTGGGCAGAATCACTGTGTTCAAGGATAGTACCCTTGCATAACATCCTTTTCCTCTCCTTTCCACTTTCTGGATCCTTATACTGGTTTGCTAATTGTGAGAGGTAGGCAGCTGCCATGTCTATGCTCATCACTGAATACTGAGTGGTTCTTAATTGTCTGGCACATTGTGGGCACTCGGTGCATTCTTAGTGGGCGAATGGTTAATTTGATAGGAACCAGGAATACAGCTGTTGGGGAAACAGAAGAAATGGCAGAGGGAATTAAGGAAGTTTGAGGGAATGAGATACTACCAGTGCATAAAAAAAAAGGTGTCTATCACTAGGTCACTAAGTTGCTATGAGCATGTCACTGTCAGCGGAGGGTGGATAAATTAAATATGCATATAAGCATCCTAAATATAGGTCTGTCCAGAAGGTATGCAGTCATGTAATATGAAAAATAGAGACATTTACTGAAGAAGATACAAGAAACATTGTGCATAGGACAATGACCCCTCAGTCCCCTTCGAAATAGGCACCTTGGCACCTCACACAGTTCTCCCAATTACCATCAGCTGCCCTGTCATATTTTCCTGAATCTCATCAACAGTCTGAAAGCTCTTTCCTTTCAAAGGTGATTTTAGTTTTGAGAAAATCCGGAAGTCACAGGGTGCCACATCTGGGCTGTAGGGGGTGAGTCACCTGGATGATTTGATGTTTTGCCAAGAGTTTGCAGGAGACATGATGCATGAGTGGGGGAGCATTGTTGTGATGAAGCTGCCGATCACCAGTTGTCTATAGCTGCGGCCTTCGGAATCATCTGAATAGTTTCCATGGAGGAATGTTCAAGCCTAATGCAAAATTTGATTCATATTCATTGCTCTACTTGCTCAGTCATTTTGAATGCAATGGCCACACAGTACATGTGCTCGCGTAACAGCATCTACTGTCCCCAGTGACTAGTACAGTGAAGTCGTCATTGTTCATGCATGTGCACTCCAGTCCACTCTCCTTCACTGCCAGGTCACAATGATGTTGTGCAAACCATTCTGGTTATATTAACAATCGGACTTTTCCCAGACAGATCTCATCGAGGTCTATCATATGCAAATATGATAGCCAGTAATCTCTGTGAATTTTCTTTGGTGGAGGAGGATTCCTTAATCCAGAGCATGCTGAAAAAACCTCTCCAAAGGCAAGGTGTGGTTATCTTATGCCCCCTACCAAGAAGAAAGAAGCATAATACTTGGTGGACCTTTTTGGGTTTTGGAGGATATTTGTATAATATTTGGATGTACTTCTATAACCCAGTAAGTGGGAGACCCAAAAGGCTACCACTGGCTATAATAGAACTGAAAGCAAGGGAAATCCCTTAAGCTTGTTGAAGCTACAATGCAAGCAGCTTTTTCACTTGGCCCGTGGACCGCCAGGTTTAATGGTGCCTGTCTGAAGTGCCTATTTGCAGACTGGGATGTTCTATCAAGCCCAGGGAAGGTTTCACTGGACAATTACAGGAGTGGCATTTTGGAGTTAAGGCATGCTCTCTTTGTCAAGAGCAATCTCAATTTTGAGAAATAGTTTGCAATCTATCTTTAGTAAGAGATCAAAATGCCTGGCTGTGGAACACCAAGTGATTACGCAATCTAAATGCTCATCAAGAGCTTTATGTTCTCTGACTCATGAGGTTGGAACTGTGTCTGTCATCAGGCAGAAGTCACACATATAGGCAGGAATAGGGGTGCAACCTGAGGGGACATAAAGTAACAAAGCTCAAACACCCGCATGCTTCCTCCTGCAGCAACCTCTCAATGTATGGCTTTATTTGGATTTTCCTATAATTAAAGAGGAAAAAATTTCAAGTCTGCTTTATAGATGGCTCAGAACGATATGGTCTGCCCCACTCAACTTGAAGGTCAATGGAAAAGAGACACCCTCCGATTTGTGGAACCTCTCCTAGAGGAAGAGATGGAGAGACGTAGGTAAGAACCTACATCAATTCGTAAGCAGAGGCTGAGGGTTTGGCATGTTGGAAAAAACAAGAATGGAGGACTAGTAACAAGGAGGTACTGGGGAAGAGGTATGTTGAAGGGTCTACAGTATGTGAATACTTGTATCCTATGTGAATTTCACCAAAAACCCCCTCTGTGAAGAAGTTCCTAATAATCAGTGAAACAAAACATTCTGTCCTATAGTTAACAGTCAGTACACTTTCACCCCAGTTTGGACTCACAGTAATCATGGTAGAGAGATGGAGGGTGTGACTGGGCTCAGCAGACTTTTTCTTACCTGGATTGTCATTGCTTTATACCCAATTTCCCAGCAGCTATTGACACCTTGGATATGGTACTGTACTCTGGGTGGGCCATCATGGAATGGATACTGTAAGACATTGAATCTGGACTCAAATGGTACTAGCACCACCATCCACGAGCTTATGAAATACGTTGTACAGCCATGGTATCTCATAGTCTGATACAGAGCAAAGACTTCACTTCACAGAGGAAGAGATAGGGAAATGGGCGGACGCCAGGGAATTAATTCACTGATCTCGTCACTGCCACATAGAGGCACCTTGCCCTGTAAAACTGTGGAATGGGTATTAAGAGTCAGCTATGCCCATGTTCAGATTTGTTAAATTTTGGCATGAGCCTTCAGGATCTATGTTCTAAACCTCATCAACAGAGTAGATGGTATTTTTCCCCAATGAGTAGACACTGTGTTTTGGGAAACAAGGGGTGAAAGTGGGGTGATGGCGCCTCTCACAATTATACTTAATAAGTCACTAAATTTTTTGTTGCCCCTAATCCCCATAACTCTAAATTATGCTGATATAAAGGTTTAAGTATGCAAGGGAGAAAGGCTTTCACTAGACAACGACGTGATGCTTCTACTGAGTTGGCTGAGACTACCAACTGGCCATCTGGGGATTCTTACGGCAGCAGGTAAACAGGGAAAAAAGAGACAAGGGTTTTTTCGGGACCACACTGGCCTTCTGTGGTTCTTGCTGCCCAGAACTCCTAGGATCTTTTGATTCACCCCCAGCCTGTTCCCTCCAGTTTCCCATCAACTCTCTGTGCCTCAGTCATGCTTCCGGTTCCTTTCATTTTTGATTAAGGTCCCCAAGTTGGTTTTGTAGCTGGCAACCAAAGACCCGACAGATACAGCCTGCATATATTTTGTGAGAAAGAATGACACAAAGCAAAATCACAAATATTTATAAACTTTCAACTGTTTCATTCTTTGTTAAAATTATTGTGCTGGAAAACACATGAGATCCACCCCTCCTAACGATTCTTAAGTGTAGAGTACGGTATTGTTAACTATACACACCAGTTGCAGAGCAGCTCTTCAGAACTTTTGCCATGACGCAGGATAACACTCCACACCCACTGAACACCAGCGCATCTCCTTCTCCTCCCTCCCTGTGGCAGCCACTCTTCCATTTTCTGCTTCTGAGTTTGACTAGATACCTCATATAAGCAGAATTATGCATCCTTTGCCCTTCCTTCTGTGACAGGCTTCTTGTTCTCAGTATAAGGTCTTCAAGATTCATTCATGTTGAGGAATATTAGAGAATTTCTTTTTTTTAAAATGACTAAATAATATTCAATAACATGTTTATACTGCATTCTGATTCATCCACAAAGCTTATTCTTCTATGTACTGTATTTTTCGGATGATAAGACGCACCCCCCCAACCCCAAATTTGGGAGGGAAAGGGTGGTGCATCTTATAGTCCGAATGTAGCTTACCTGGCTTGCTGTGGCGGCAGAGGGGCCAGGGGGCCTGCAGTGGAGCAGGGTCACAGGTTATTAAATATTTTACCACATTTTTTGCTTCAAAAATTTTTTTCCTATTTTCCTCCTCTAAAACCTACGTGGGTCTTAAGGTCCTAAAAATACAGTATATTTGCTTTAGAACAGAAAAAAAAAAGCTCACCTTGTTTATGTAAACATTTCTAACTGTTTTTCCTCTTTTATTCCTGAAATACACAGACAAATGATATTGAGAGCACTGATGTTTGCTTACATTTACAATGAGTTATTTAATATAAGAGCAATGCAATCAAGTGTGAATGATATTCCTTGGCGAACTTGGAATTTTTTTTTTCACACAAATGACATGATTACTAAGATTCTAAAACATGTAAGTGATACCGCAAATTAAACAGTTATCTAGTTTCCTGAAAGGTGTTAAGAAACAGGATGCTGTTGTCATATGAAGGACAAAAGTTCATAGGCTATAGAATGTTCAATATCATGTATACTAGTTATATATAACATTTTATCTGAAAGTGGCAAGATTATATACAACTTATATGCTGTTATTATGAACGTGGTTGGATGTACACAGACCTCTTTAAAAGGCAACAAAACATAGAGCGCTTGTGGACTGACTTAGGTAAAATGAACCCGATGTTCCATCCTGGAAATGCCCTTCTTGTGGCTTTGCCAGTTGTGCAGTAGGCACTTAGAGGATAGGACTGTGATGCCGCAGGCTGCTGGCAGCAAGCACCCAAGAAAGCATTAGTCTTGTGAGAGCCCCTGTGCACCATGACATTACCCTCCTGCCTCCCTTCTGGGAACAGCCATTGTGTTTTATTTAACTGCGTCACTTGCCTCTGGATCTAGGCCTTTCGAACTGCTTTCACAAGACTAGACAGGCCTCACCGTTCTTGTTATTCCTGACGTTAACAGTCCCTGCACTTGCCTAAGATTCTGAAACTCGAAGCTTATAACTTATATTTTTCTTTATACATACAAACCTGAAAATTCATTTTCTTTGGTAATTCCATAAGACTGTACTTTCAGGGATCATTTCTATAGTTCGTTACTATAAGTCCAGGGTCTTTTCATTACAAACGAAGTCTGTGGCTGTGGAGACTATATATAACACTGATAAGACCTAATGGGCCACACACATTCTCTCTTTGAACATGTGAATTTATTCCCTTGACCAACTTGTATTTTCCTTTTACGAAAGATCATCATTTTATGATAGTGAGGCCCTCTTGTCATCCCCAGCATGCTCTCTCCATCTCTTATCCTCTGTTTTCCTCTGTAGTAATTACACATTCTGATATCCTATACAGTTTTTTCCCGTTTGTCTCTGGTCATAGCTTTTCTCTCCCTGTTAGAAGGTAAGTTCCATGAGAGCAAGGATTTTTGTCAGTTCTTTGGAAATGCTGCATCCCTAAGTGTCTAAAACAGGCTGGGCACACATGAGTCCTACCCGTATTTGTATATGAAGAAAGAGCCAGATTAATAAATTCAGATCTTCTCCTATCATGCCCACCCAGCATGTGAATGCTGAGCAAATGGGAGAATAACAGAGAGGGAAAAAAATCCTTATCTCCTTTTGATATTTATAGTAAGGATCTGTAAAGTCAAAAGGAGAGAAGCTGAAGAATTACAAACACCATAAGCATGTAATTGAAGTAATCTACATTTTCTAAAACACTACTCTTATTTAAATTAGAAGTAATTAGTGATTCAAACTGTTCTTTGCAGTGGATTCTGGAAGGCGAACAAGTTTGTGTGAAAATCAAAATAATTTATATAGAAATTAGTGAGAAATGTTTCCAGCTTCATTAATTGCCTAGAAGGTGATTATGAAAGGATGCTTATTTTCTATCTGCTATTTTACCAGAAAGTGTAATAACAGACTTTACTTATCCCAATGCTTCCTGGCATGCTTTTGCAGAACAAGGATGAGATGATGACCAGCTTCTCATGATTATTTTATTTTCCATATGATTTAGTGCTTTATGTGATCTAACATCATTAAAGAATATTTTTTTCCTTGGGTTATAATTCTCCAGCCATTTTTGTGATTTCTGTCAGCTCTCATATGACTTCCTCTACATTGTTTTGTCCCATTTGCTTCAGTATATCTGTCCACATCTTGGAATTTATAACATGTTTATACTTTCCTCATTTCGCTCTACCTCTGAAATTCAGCAGTTTTGCCCTGGCCAGTGTGGCTCATTTGGTTGGAGCATCGTTCCACAAACCAAATGGTGGTGTGTTAAATTTCTGGTCAGGGCACAAACCCAGGTTGTGGGTTCAATCCCTGGTTGGGGGACGTATAAGAAGGCAACCAATCAATGTTTCTCTCTCACATCAATGTTTCTCTCTCTGTCTCTCTCTCTCTCTCTTTCTTTCTCTCTCTCTAAAAGCAATAAGAAATGTGCTTGGGTGAGGATAAAAAAATTATGCAGCTTTTATTATCAAGTCTTTTTTCTTTTATGTTCTTTTCCTTCTTTCTTTCTCTAAGTTAGTGTTTTTATCAAATTTACATGTGCACACTTACCACACATTCTTACTCTTCCCATTCCCCCAACTTGCCAGTATCACAGAATCATAATTTTAGAAAGATCATTTTTAGCACTTGTGTTAATTTGACCATGTAGATTTTTTCCACCACTGAGCCTTGGGGTAATCTATGACTTCTTTTCTTTAGAGTTAATAATTATCTTTCATATTATCTTTCAAGATAGACTAGGTTATGGGCAGTAACAACCTACATCTTGATAGGAAGATTGTTAAAGAATCTGGGCTGTATTTTAAAACCATCACATGAAATGTCTGCTCAGATCTACTGGCCACAATTTGTCATATAATTCTGCTAAATGGAAAAGGAAATGAAATTTATTCCTCTCATGTGTCCAGAAGAGGCATCAAATATGAGTGAGCACTAGGTCTCTACCACATTTTTTTTCTTCCTTCCTTTCTTTCGCTAAGTTTTCCATGGAGTTTTCAATAACCCAACCCCATATTCTCTACCAGTTGTCTTCTTTTAAGACGTTCATTCCCATTAGCTTTTCTGCCCATTTCCCCTTTCTGAAGAGGCCTCTCCTACAACCTCTTGCTTCAATCTGGCCTTGGTGTCTGCAGCAGAGAGATCATTCTAGGTTCTCTCTTCACCACCTTCCTATGTATTTAGCTTTCCTCTAGTTCCTCTTCATTCCTGGTTTACTCCCTTATTGGTGTGTGTGTGTGTGTGTGTGTGTGTGTGTGTGTGTGTGTCACTTCCTCAAGTAGCTATCTAAAAACAATTCATGAAGTAATATTTAGAAATCTTTCATGTTTGATTTCTGCTCACACAACTGAATGATAGTTTGGTTAGATACAGAATTCCTTCAGAATTTTGAAGTCATTTTCCATTGTCTTTTAGCTTCACTACTTTAGGGAAGTCTGAGGACAATCTGATTCCTAATCTTTAAAAAAATTAAATCATTTTTTACTTTGTAATTACAGTTGACATACAATATTATATTAGCGTCAGGTGTACATCCCAGTGATTAGGCATTATATAACCTATTAAGTGATCATTCTGATAAATCTGACTCATCTGACACTACACAGTTAGAAGAATATTACTGACTATACTATGCTGTACTTTACATCCCCATGACTATTCCATAACAACAAATTTGTAATTTGTAATCCCTTCTATCACCCATCCCCCCCCCATCCTCCTTCTCATCTGGCAACCGACAAAATGTTCTCTGTATCTATGAATCTGTTTTTGTTTATTTTGTTTTTTACATTCAACTAATACATAAGAATTTATTGTCATTTTATTGTTTGTACTGTTTAATCTTGTTCTTATTTCTTATTTTTTCCATCACCATTTATCCTCCCATACCCTCTTGAACATCCATCCTTCCAACACTCTCCCATCCTCAATCACCACACTGTTGTCTGTGTCCATGAATTTTTTCTTTCTTTCTTTTTTGCTCAATCCCTCTCATCTTCTTCAACACCCTTCAATATCTCATATAAAACTGTTTGATGGTGGTGAACTTCTTCAGCTTTTTCTTGTCTGGGGGGCTCTTTATATGTCCTTAGATCCTAAATGATTGCTTTGCTCAGCAGAACAATCTTGATTGTAGGTCCTAGCTTTTCACCACTTTGAATATTCCTTGCAAATCCTTTCTCACCTGCAAAGTTTCTCTTGAGAAATTAGCAGAGTTTTATGGCAGTTCCCTTGTTGGTAACTAACTGCTTTTCTCTTGCTGCTTTAAGATTCTTTGTCTTTAACTTTTGGCATTTTAATTATGATGTGTTTTGGAGTAGGCCTCTTTGCACTCATCTTGTTTGGGACTCTCTGTGCTTCCTGGACTTATATGTTTATTTCCTTCACTAGGTTAGGGAAGTTTTCTGTCATTATTTTCTCAAATAGGTTTTCAATTTCTTGCTCTCTCTCTCTCCTTCCAGCACCCCCATGGTGTAAATGTTGGGATGCTTGAATTTGCCCCAGAGGCTCCTTACACTATCCTCATTTTTTAAAATTCTTTTTTGTTCTCTTCTGATTTTTTTGTTTTGTTTTTTGCTTTCTTACATTTCTAAATTGCTGCTTTGATTCTTGGCTTCATCTGCTGTTGATTCCCTATAAATTATTCTTCAATTAGGTTAATGTATTCTTCATTTCTTACTGGTTCTTTTGTATGGTTTCCATGTCCTTTTTTAATGCTGTTAAATTCTCATTAAAATCAACTACTCTTATCCTAAGTACATTGAGCATCCTTATAACCAGTGTTTTGAGCTCTGTATTTAGTAGATTGCCTATCTCCATTTTGTTTAATGCTTTTTCTAGAGTTTTGTTCTGTTCTTTCATTTGGGCCATGTTTCTTTGTCTCCTCATTCTGGCTGCCTCCCTGTTTGTTTCTATGTGTTAGGCAGAGCTGCTACATCTCCTGGGCTTGGTAGTGTGGCCTAATGTAGTAGGTGTTCTGTAGGATCCAGTGGCACAGACTCCTCAGTCACCCAAGCTGGTACTCCAGGTTCACCCACCCCATCCATGTGTACCATGTACATCCTTTGTTGTAGTTAAGCCTTGATGGTTGTGGGCATGTCAATGGGAGGGATTTATCCCCAGGCTGATAGGCAATAGGGACTGGCTGTGAACACTGACTACTGTGGAGGACCAGTTGTGCAGGCATGCAACCCACAGAGGAGGACTTTCTTCAGTGGGGTTCTGATGCCTGCTGAGTCCACCTTTGAGTGTGTTGTTTGTGGAGGTTGTTGGGTGGTGCTTCCATGTGGTCTGAAACTGTCCACGACGTGTGCTGGCTCTGGGGCTTCCCGGGAGACAGGCCAAAGTCAGCCACTGCCTCTGTTCTGCGAAGGGCCACCAGGCATGAGCCTACAAAGCAATCTGTAAATGGCTGCTAATAGTGCTGGGCTTGGTGGTGCCCAGGTGAGGCCAAGCTGTGTAACAAGGTCGGCTGCTGCTACTGCTGGGCCTGGGGCCACTTAGCGAGAGGTACGGGGCACGCTGAGGCTTCTGGTTTCAGATCTGGGGAAAGTCTGAAGTATGAGCTGCAACAGTCCATTTGTATGGAAAAGCCACTGGAAACAGCTTGGACTGGCCTGCAAGTTGGCTGGGGCAGGGTCTCAGGGAATCACCAGGGAACAGTGAATGGTGTGAGCAGCGATGGAGACTCAGATCTGGCTCCTGCCTGCTAGCTCTTTGGAGGGCTCAGAGAAGAAACAATGGCCTCTGCCAGCACTGCTGTCTAGCAGAAAGCTGCCCCTTCAGCTCTCAAACTGATGCCAGACAATTCCATTTCTCCCCATATGTCCCTGTTGCCTTTGGAGCTGCTGCCGCAGTGCTAAAGCTCAGAGTGAGTGAGTCGGAGTATGTGTATGTGGGCCCTTTAAGAGGGACTGTCTGGGGCTCCAGAAACCTTCTGCCTCACTCAGCCACAATCTTTGCTGGTTTTTATAGCCAGAAGTTATGGGGTCTTCTCTTCCTGACACTGGATCCCTAGTCTGGGACCCTGCTCCTCAGGGCAGCTTCCACAGCAGATATACTCCTCCCAATTTTTATTTGCCACACGCGAGTGTGGGATCAGCCTGTTCTGTGGCTCCACAGCTCCTACCAGTCTCAGTGTGGCTTTCCCTTTAAATCGCTACTTGTAGGAATTTCATTCACCTAAGTTTTATGCAGTTCTGAATGATGGTTGTTCTGTAGTATAGTAGTAATTTTGATGTCCCTGATCTTTTTTCTATGTGACCTTTTATCCCCTTCTGAAAGTTTGTAGGATCTTCTCTGTGGCCCCAGTGTTCTCAAAATTTCATGACAATGTGCCTTAGAATGTGTCTGCTTTGATCTATTGTACTGGGCCTTTCCAATCTGAAAACTCAGTCTCTAAATCTTGAAAAATTGTTTTGAATTGCTTCCCTGATGATCTCTCTTCTCTGGATATTTCCCCATTTTATCTTTTTGTAGTGCCTGTTATTTGTGTATTGAACTATTGGATTAGTCCTCTAATTTTTAATAAAAACTTTTTCCTATTTTCTAAGTTTTTGTCTTTTTGTCCTACTTTTTGAGAAATTTCCTCAACTTTATATTGAGTGTTTCATATTTTCTACTGTGTTTCCAAAGGGTCTTTTGTTTTCAGAATATTCTCTTTAAAAAAATAGTATACTGTTTTTCTTTTGTGATTACAGTATTTTCCTATTACCTCTCTGAAGAAATTAAAAATACCTTTCTTTGTTTGTATCAACGTTCCTTTCTCCCTTATTAAGTTGTTTCTCCAGTTGCTTTTGGTATCTAGATTTCATATTAAAAGAAATGTTCATAATTGAGACTAAACCCCACTGTAAGCTGATCAGACTGGATTACTTAATTGAGGAAACTGTAAGGTTGCTGTCATAAGTCTTTTGTCTTGGCCTGGTAAGACTTTTCAGAAATGATTCCACCATGTCCTGTTTCAATGGTGAAAGCCTGATTGGCAGCATTCTGGGAGCTGAGTGGCAGAAAGGACTAGATAGTCTTAACCCCCAACATATCTACACGTACTGAAAGTCCTTACTTTTTGTCTTTGTTTTATTCTTTTTTCCCCTTTTTACTGAATTTATTGGGGTGATACTGCTTAACAAAATTATATAGGTTTCAGGTACACAATTTTCCATGCATCATCTGTACATTGTATTGTGTGTTTACCACCCCAAGGCAAGTCTCCATCTATTCTTTATTCACTGGTCCTACCAATGTGACCCTTCACCCAGGCCCACTGTCCCAATGTGCACTGTCTTTGTAGACTTTCATGCCATGTCTGTGCTTCAAGTCATGACTGAGTTTTCCTTCCTATTCCTTTTCCGTTCTGCCTCATTTTCTCAGAATCTGAAAGTACTTTGTTTATTTTTTTTGTCTGGGTCTGTGTCAAGTTTCCTTTGCAGGAGAACAAACATATAGCCTTAAAGACAACATTCTGACAGTAAGGCCATGCACACACACAAAAATACAGTATTCAGTCAAGACTACAAATAAATAGCTCATACAGATGAAGTTACCATAAATGTAACGTTATTTCTAACAAATCGAAACTGTAATAGAAAGTAAAAGTAGGGGTCCCTACAACTAGGAATAAGAAATGTTTGTTCCAGGAAACAGAACTCTTTTATTCTTACTAGTTTTTCTAAAAAAAAAAAAAAAAAACAGAAAGGAAAGTGGGAAAGCCCCAAAATACCCAAAATGAGCTTTATCTACTTAGCAATTTTGCCTACTGCTGGACCAGGCCCTTTAAACATTTGGTGTACATTATCTAGCTTACTTCAGGGGGTATATTGCAATTCAGCATTGAGGCAGTGTCTACATATGCTAAATCAATGAATTTGTTGAAGAAAAAGAAGAAAAAAAATAAAAAAAAAAACAATTACAGGTTTTTCAAATTACTGGTTAGTTTCTCGACTGTTGGGAACCTCCCTGCCTGGTTTCAGGAGCTGTAACCAACCCCCATGACTAAGGCTGAGTGAGTGACCTCCAGACCATAAGCCACTAAGGAGACAGAGCTTATCTCCCTGGAAGGAGCGCTTCTTCTGCTCCTTTTTTCATAACTGGCTCCCAATGCTTGATCAGTTAGCCAATGACGGGTAAGATTCCCCAAGGGGGGAACGACCTGAGACAGGCATGATCACCTGGAGGCCCCAGGGAAGGACTTGGGGGGCTATGGAGAAAGGGGGTGATGAATCCTCGCCCCTCAGCTTTAATGAAGCCTGACTCCCCTGAATCCTTGAGAAGTCTCTGATAATTCCTTGGCTACCTTGC
>PVKM010022723.1:0-21642 GCA_004027735.1 Carollia perspicillata
ACACCTAGAGATTCTTGTTCTCTCTTCTACAATGCTGTCATTACCTCCATTGCCCAAATCCAGCTCAAAAATAGGAAGAGGGAAAAAAAATCAAACGTGCAAGCTGCTTACGCTTCACAACAACAGTGAAGCTGCTGAGCTTTGAGCTCAATGAATTAAAGGTTGTTTGGCTAAATGGCAGGCACACTTCCTCCTATTCTTTCTGAACTTGGTTTTCCTGCCTCCAGTGGAGCTTTTTCCTTTCCTGGGCTATAAATAGGTCAGTCGTAAGAGTACTGAGGAAAGAAGAAGGCAGGAAATGCATTTGATTTCAAAAAGCAGTCTTAATTGTGTGTGTGTGTGTGTGTGTGTGTGTGTGTGTGTGTATTTCTTTCAAGTGAATAGCAATAAAAAAGCTAAGGAAAATTTAGCTTTGGTATGTGCATGATACTCAAAATTTTCTTTAATTTCTTAGAGTCTTAGTTACTCTATACATTGTCATTTACCATAAGCAAAGCTTAGCTTTGGAGATGTGTCATTTTCCATGTAAAATACTATGGAGATGTATCATTTTCCATGTAATATACTATAAACAAACCTATATCCAAGACATCAATTTTCTAAAGGAATGCCACATAAATTGAATTTCCTGGGGGTAATTAGGGAGAGGGCAGACAATGGGTGATGCCATATTTGCTTCTGTTCATTCAAAAGGAGGTGAAGCACTGTTTGAGGCAAAGTTCAATAAAAGGAAGAATTCATCAGGTGAACAAGAAAAGCAGACATTTTGCTTAAAAGAAATTATGAGCTAGAATTTATAAACCAGTCATTCATCTGCACCAAACTAATAGACTGTCCACCATCTTGCTAGTCAAAGTTGTTTAGCTTCTCATAATTACAACACAAAGTAAAAAAGAAATAGATGTCATTTTTCACATAGCAGATTGGCAGATCGCCATTTTGGATATTGTCTGATACTGTTGACATGTGGAGAAATAAAGGTTCACAGAGTAGGAGTTGGAAGCGTACACAGGCATAAGCTATTTGGAGGGCAATTCTCAACCTCTTCCAAAACATTAAGGGCACATGCTCTCTCTAACAAGGGCCTTTCACACGGCTGGTTCTGCCAAGGGGGCAGAGTTGAGTTTGCGACATATACCCTTTGTGCTCTTTCAGCTTTTCTACTGCGTGCACTCTAAAACATTAATTTTCAAGAGAGAATTCTCACAAATGTTATTTTATATGATTATTAAATATTTCTTTATTGTGTGTCTACTGATCATCCTAGACTTAATGTTTGTCAACAAACTGCTGTTTACATTGGGGTCGCATTTTGAGGAGAAGCAATACAGGTGCAGCTAGAGGACTCCTCCCAGGGAGGGGCTGCCCTCGGCGCTGTTCACCAACCAGCAGCATGAGCAGCACTTCGGTTGGACCCTCTGGCAAGGGCCTTAGCAAACTGTATTTTAACTCCAGATGATTCTGATGCTCGTTAAATTATGAGAAACACTGGTCCATAGAACTGTTTTGTTTATGTGTTTATTTATATTCCACCTTCTAAAAAGGATTTGAGACAACTGATTTTTTTTAATGTAAAAAGAAAAACTTTTCAATGTTTTTTATGCTAGTGAGTCCTATTCAGAAGGCTAGAAGGATCCTTACATATAAGGTTAAGAAGACACACCCATTTCCCAACGACTTTGGGGAAGCAACCTGACCGCAAGGCGAAAGCAGTGGAAAGAACACGCTGAGGATGTTTAAAGACGAGACAAAAGCACCCCCACCCTGGGCCTGTCATGATACAAACAGACACGTTCAAAGCCAACCTGACTCATATGCATATGTGAAAATCACAAGCTGCCTGAAATAAGACTAAACCAAAGAAAATATTAAAGAAATTAAACTGAGTCTCTAGGTGAAGACAAAATGCCCCACTCCCTCTTCTTGCTCAGTGATTTGATTGTCGGTTTCTGACCCAGCCATTTCTCGTCTATGTGTAGCCTTCATGCAGAGGCCTGTGAATTAGAAACAGTAGGCTGGACAATGAGTTCAGCCAGAGCTGGTGAGGGAAAAGCAACAATATCTGTATCCCAGGTACAGATGGGGAGGAAAAGTTTTGTTAACGAGAGAGAGAAAAGAACAACCACCTTGTCATAGCAGAAAAAAAAGAAGGAAGTCCATGGCAGCTAGGGCGTGAACCGCTGCTGGGTACTGCAGGCGACCTAGGCTAGCAACGGGGTGACATGTCCTGGGAGCAAACCATGCCCTCGTGTGGGAAGAGTGAACATTTCTAAGAAACCCCAAGGACATTTGCCAGGCTTTCATTGCTCTCTGGAGACATTCCTTTTCTCTTTTGTGGGGAAGTATTTCACTCTTCAAAAAGAACAACTTCACGAGCTCCCCGTGCAGCCCATTTGTAGAAATGAAGCATCAAAACTTCTCGGGGGGTAGAAAGGCTCTTTATTCTTCGTCTAGCATCAATGACAGACGCTCTCAAAAGGCATTAAGGGAAAAGTGATGTGTGGCTTCCTTCAACTATTTTGGTTCTGTAACTGGAGGAAAATACATTTTTAAAAATTTCAGTCATCTACAGAGAATTTTGATGTACATGTACAATATAGAGGAAACCCAAACAAAAGTCCTCAAAGAAAATGCAAAAAAAGAATGTATATTAATGCCCAAATGAGCTAAATGCACTGTATGTATCTGAAGCTGTACATCTCATTTAATATTTTTAATAATAGCCTATCTTTGTTCACAAAGTGCAGAAGGGCAAGGTGACCACCAAATTGTGGGGAGCTTGTCCCTTTGGCGTGAATTGCACCATAGAAATGAAAATGAACCAGACCCTGGATGGACCTGTCAGGAGGATGCAGGTAAAGGATGGGTTTCTAAATTTCGGCAGGAGCCTAAACAGATGTTTGAAAGTTAGGAAGGAGTTCTATGTAATAAAAATAAAATAGAAAAGTTAGCAACTCTTTGAAGGGACTAGAAGACAGTGAACTAGAAATGAAACTTTTCTGTCATTAAAGTTGAATTGTGTTCATTGGTAGTTCATATGTATGTAGCCTAATTCTTAGTAAATGATATCATTAGAATTACCTTGCAAAATTATAATAATCCTGGCACAGATAAAACAATTCACAGTATCCCCCAGGAGAAGCCCTGCACTGGTGAAGGTTAGGGGGCACATCTAAGCCACACTGTCTCCACTGGATTTGGCTCAGGCCTCTGTTGAGGTTCTGTCGCTTTGCCCTGCACGCACCTAAAATAAAACAGCACTAGTTTCCATGCAATAGAAAAATGGGGGATTTGAGACTCTCTGACAATAAATCCTAGAGCCTTTTCAGTGATGTCAAGACTAAAATCTGATGTCACAATACCTAATGGAAATTTTCTTTGGTGCTGTGGTAAAAGTGGTGTCGATTAATTTTGAAGCATGGAACCCTCATTTTGCTGTCTCTGTCAGTGGTGTTCTGGGGAAAGACTTTAGACTCCACCAGAAGGAGGGTTGTGATGGTAATTAGTGCTGGAGGCAGGAAGAAGCCAAGCCATGGCTGGAAGGAAAATCTGCAGAAGGAAAGTAAACAGGTTGTTGCAAGGACAGTGCGTGGCACACTTTTGAAGGCAGAGGGCCGTGACCGTGGGCTTCAAGAGTACTGGTGCCAGCACTGCCTTATTCTTGTATCACCTTTGTGACTTTCTATTGGTTAAAAGCAAGTCACAGTTTCTGCCTGTCCTTAGGGGGAGAGGTCAAAGGGCACAAATACCAAGAGGCAGGGGATCAAGGGTCGGGGGAGCATCCTCTGGGTAGCCAACCTAGAAAGAAGAAACAAGTACACGTAAAACCCAGTGGATTACCAGAGGACAGTTGGGACAGTGTTACCCAAAAGCAGAATAGACAAAACAACTTCTTAATTTTCCCCCCTTCAAAGCGGCGGGAAGTGTGCTGCCGTGAGAGGCAAGTCTGCTCTCTACCATTATGCACATGAGCAATCCGCAACCGAAATGCCCTCCAAAGCGCTCTCCTGCTCCGTCCCCGAGACCCTTCCAGCTCTGAGCTTCTTTGCCTGCAGACCCGCCCTTCCAGGCCTCTCAGGATATTTGGAATGCCACAGATCCTGGTTCTAGCCACACAGGGTATGTGGTGCCCTCTGTTACTGCGGACATCTTAACAGAACAACACAGGAGGAAAAAATATAGAGAACAGATTAGTCACTTACCAAAGTGAGAAGCTAAACCTTTTGGGGTGTTACAATTTCTGATTTTTCATTCAAATGTTTATATTTCTTAAGAATGATGGCATTCTAAAAATACACGGAGATAACCGTTATGAAATTCGCTTTGTATAGGCGAATTTGGGGCTGAACACTGTTCTCTCCGGGGAACAAATTACGTTATATCCAACAAATATTCAGCACATCCAGAAATTATTTTGGCAGTGTAAATTCACAGATTCTTGGAGTTCGAGAGAGCCTTCATGGACACCTGTCTAACTACCATCTGATGTGCAAAATTTCTTCAGAAATAAAAAAAAATTAACTTATAAATGCCTAGGTAAAAACACTGCCATTGCACATCCCTGTGATCCATAAATATAAATGACTCTATTAAAAATATAATTATAAATTCAATCTAAATGAGGGCACTACAGATTGCTTTCCTCATTAGATAAATGAACTTTTCTCTTTTTTTAGGCAAAAAAAAAAAATTAAATTCTAAAGTAAGTAGAGGTTTAAACAGGCATTTACAGTTATTCTTGTGAGGACAGGCTACACGATGGAACCCATTACAAATGTGCTGCAATACTTCATTAAGAACACAGATTAAAAGTTTTAAGTCAGGTGGAAATGAGGAACGCTTCATTTTCATTTAGAGGTTGAAAAGGCATAAAAAGTTCAAGACAAAAATGACTTTTTAAGGCTTTTTGAGACCAGAGCACCTGAGAGTCTGGATTTCAAACCACTAGACACTACAGTCACCTATTTGGGAGGAGTATCACATTATATCCTTATTATATGGCTCGCTCGAATGCCAAATACTATTGCACAATTAACCGAAAGAAACCACATGTAACAGCTTATATTTTATTTGGACGAGTCTGGCAAAATGCTTTTTTACTGTATTTTTTAACCACATGTTAGTCCGTACTAAGTATAAAACTCTAAACTTGAGCCATTGAAGAAAAAATAAAATTAAACATTTGATCCTTGTGCTATGAGCTCCACCCATTCTAGGGCAGAATTTCTCGAACCGTGGTCCAGTGGCAGCCAGTTTATTGTACGTGCAGATCTCTGGGCCTTTGCCTCAGAGGATTTCTAATCCGGGAAGTCTAGGGCATACAAGTAAGTAAAGAACACAACTGTACACAGAGAATACATCAGTGGAGAGCTGTAGGTACCCAAATTCCTAATAGTAAGAAAGGAGAAAGGTGATTAAAGAAAGAAATGGTAACTTTGACCAAACTTCAAATAGCAGATGGAACAACTCCTAGGAGTGAAGAACAGTTTACTCTTAGAAAACGTTACCTGTCCTATTAAATTAATACCATTAATTTTAAATGTATTCACATCACTGATTGATTTACATGTGATTAGAAAAGCACAGGGAATTTATGTTTTATGTTTGAATATTTAAGTAACGAGAGAACAGAATTTTTCGACACTGGAAAGCCACATTGGGAGCAAGTTGACTAGCACAGCCCCCAAATGTATGTGCACCCAGAACCTCAGAATATGACCTTATTTGCAAAAAGGGATCTTTGCAGATGTCATTTGTTGGGGATCTCAAGATGATGTCATCCTAAATTTAAGGTTGGACCTGAGTCCAGTATTTGGTGTCCTTATAAGAGGAAAAAAGGGCACACAAAGATGAAGTCCTTATGAAGACAAAGATTGGAGGGATGTACTAGCTACAACTCAGGGAATACCAAGGAACACCTGGATCCGCCAACAGGAAGAAGTAAGGCAGCGTTCTCCCCGGAGCCTTTGGCAAGGCAGGCCCTGTAAGCCCTGTGGTCTCAGACTTCCATCCTCCCACTCCGTGAGTGAATACATTTCTGTTGTTTGAAGATACCCACTCCACGGTCATTTGCCAGTTTATGACAAGTGCACCAAGGGTGGCTTACAGGTTACCAAAAAAGAGACGCCCTTGGCCTTCTGGACAGCAGGGTGGGTGGGGTTTGAGGTCAGCTGTCTCCTAACAGAGCAGAATCTCCTGTTCACCCCAGTAGGCCACACATGTGTTTTGTTTGTATTCCTATACAAGCATGTGAAAAGATTTTGGAAGCTCCATGAAATATTTGTCTGGAAGCATGGTGTCACATAGGCACATGCATTTTTCCCGTAATCCACTTAATGGCATTGAGAAAAAAATGGCTGGGGAAATGCAGGGGCCACAACCAATACTGGGTGCAGAGACACATCTGAGATGTGGCTTTTTGGTCATTGCCCTCCAAGACGCAGGCAATGTTCTCCATCTACTTAAGGTACAATTTTATGGAGATTCAGGTGCCGAAGTATAGGGCTAGGAGTCAGTGATTAGAAAATGGGTATAGGCCTGCAGAGGAATTCTCTACAGGCAGCCACTTGAACAAATGTAATTCTGAGTATGAGAAAAACAATTGTTCAAAGTTTCTCCAAACCCCTTAGGTGTGAGTTTTAAAAATGTTTGCCAGTTGTTTAACGCTTGTCCCATCAAAGGGTGGGGTTTGTGGTTTCTCCCCTTGAACCTGGGTGGGTTTTTTGACTGCCTTGATGAAACAGAATGTGGCAGACATGGTGATGTCTGACTTCCGGGGTGAAATTAGAAAAACACAACGTCTGCTGGCTTTGGGGGGGACAATTGCTCTGAGAACCATTGGCTACCATATAACAAATCTAGATACTCTGAGACTACCATGGAGAAAAAATACATGGAGAAGAAGAAGAGGAGAAGGTAGAGGAGGAGAGAGGCTGAGATGCCTCAGGAACCCAGGGGTTCTCACCCCAGCTACTTGAATCTTTCCAGCCCAGATGCTAGTAGCTTTCAGGAGGATCCCAGCCTCACCCAACACCAGACAACAGTCCATGAGACATCTCAATCCCGAAGGCTCAGCCAAGTGGCTTCCTACTTTCTGACCCACTGAAACCACGGGAAACAACACATTCTTGTTGTTATTTCAAGCGGATGAATTTTAGGGTGATTTGTTATACAACACCCAGTAAGCAGCCCGGAGCCTGAGAATAGTTGAAACTGCTTTAAAAAGCCCACAAGATTCTTGCAATTACCTCCAAATTTCTCTGAAGAAAGGAGTAGGGATGGGTGAGATTCTGCAGCAATTGAAGCTAGTTTCATCTGTGCTCGAAAGGCTGCTAGTCCGTCCTCACCATGCTGAAATGTGCAAGGTGGATGGCTGAGCATCACTAGTCATCAGAGAGATGCAAATTAAAACCACAATGAGCTGGCACCTCACACCTGTCAGAATGGCTATCATCAATAAATCAACAAGCAACAAGTGCTGGCTAGAATGTAGAGAAAGGAAACTCTCGTGCACAATTGGTGGGCCCGAGCAGAGTAGCTTCCCGCTCTGGAGATGGAAAAGGCCCGTCCCCTGATATGCACTCAGGTGTGCCGAGTTTCTCAGCCTTAGAAGGTTGCAGTTCACAACCACTTGTGCAGCCACTGTGGAAAGCAGTATGGAGGTACCTCAAAAATATCAAAAATGGAAATGCATTATGACCCAGCAATTCTACCTCTGGGAATATATCCAAAGAAACCCAAAACAGCAATTCAAAAGAATGTATACACCCCTATGTTCATTGCAGTGTTATTTACAGTAGCCAAGATTCGGACGCAGCCCAAGTGCCCATCAGTAGATGAGTGGATAAAAAAGCTGTGATATCTTTACCCAATGGAAGACTGCTGAGCCATAAAAAAGAAGGAAATATGTCCTTTTTGACAGCATGGATGGACCTGGAGTACATTATGCTAAATGAAATAAGCCAGTCAGAGAAAGATAAGTACCATGTGATTTCACTTACATGTGGAATCTAATGAACAAAATAAACTAACGAAGTGGAGACACTCATGGACACAGAGAACAGACTGAGGACTGACATCTGTCAGAGGAGAGGGGTTTGGGGGCTGGGTAAGAAGAGTGAAGGAATTAAGCAAAGAAAAAGAAAAACTCGTGGACACAGACGACAGTATGGTGATGACCATAGGGAATGGTCTGCTGTTATGGTGCAGACAGAACTCAGTAGAGTGGGTAGTGCTGGATTAAAAGTCCTGGACAGTCTTGGATGGCATAGCTCAGTGGATTGAGTGCCGGCCTGTGAACCAAACGATCGTGGTTCGATTCCCAGTCAGGGCACATGCCTGGGTTGCAGGCCAGCTCCCAGCAGGGGATGCACGAGAGGCAACTATGCATTGATATTTCTCTCCCTCTCTCCTTCCCTTCCCCTCTAAAGATAAATAAATAAAATCTTAAAAAAAAAGTCCTAGACAAAGTGGACACAAGTTGTCTATATTTGGGGTTGGAGAGTTCCAAAAGAAGCTGTTGTCTGCGGTCATGGAGTCAAATAGACATGGAAACGATGCCTTTTTTTTATGCCTCATTGCTCTTTCTGGCCCACCACGTCTGCTCTAAAGACCAGGGTTGCCTTGAAACCGAAGTTGGAGAGCACTTACTCAAGGAGTCCTCAGATGTGCTATCCGAACATGCAGAGCACTAAGCCCAGTGGCCTGCTCAGCTCCAGACTGGCCCACGCAGGTACTCTCAACACTTCCGTGTACATGCTCCCAGGCATCTCAGACTCACCGTATTCAAGACTGGATTTGATCTCTTTTTCAAGCGTAGCAGTTGTGGCCCTAACTGCTTGCCACTGGGGTTGTAATTTACCCTACTAACGCACCTATCTGTTTCAGGTGCAGCTTGATCGGGGCTCGAACAATGTCAGAAGACCCTCATAGCTCCATCACCACCATCCCCCCACCTGAACCATTCACCTGCGTGTTGGTTCTGTTCTCACACGGGCTTTTCTCTGTTGGTCAAGATAGCTACTGTGTCTCCAAATATGTCAATAACTCAGGTTCCAATGAGAAAAGACTGACATAATGTTTCAGGATTCCCAGCATCCTCACTGCATCTCAGTGGCTCTGAGAACCAATCACTGTGGCCAGGGAACTATGGCATCGAGTTAGCCTTAAGTCACATGTTCCACTCTGGAATTTGACTCTGAATCCCCACCTGAAGCATATTGGTTGAGAATGAAGGAAGAAAAGGATTCCCATGGGAAAATGGGTTACAGTTAACAAAAGGCAGGAGCGTGGATTTCAAAAAGAGAGAGATTTGTAAAATGGGTGCAAATTATAACTCTTTTTTGCATTGTATTGGAAATATTCTTTAGCTGTTTTACAGTTATGAGCCATGCCTAAGAATCCAATAATAAGCTCCGCTAAGAAAGTCCTTCACATTTTTTATATACAGTGTCACTTGAGCTTTTGTTACCTTACGTAGTGCGATACCGAGTAATTACAACAGTCACCACTTACTGAGCATCTCCTACTAGCCGAGCACACCAAGAGCTCTCATTTACTTCTCTTGTCAACTCTACCAAGAAAGCATTAGTGCTCGTATTTTAAAAATAAGAAAATGAGGCTCAGAAAGGTCAAATACCTTTCCCATAAATACTAAGAAAACCTGGTGAAAGCTGTAGACTGTATTAGCCAGATAATGTCAGAAACAAAGTAGTCTTTACCTCTCAGTGGCTTAACACAACCACGGTTTCTTTCCTGCTCACGGTTCACATCCAGGCGGACCTACAAGGGTCTCTGTTCTGTACAACTACTCACAGACCTGGGCCGACTGAGGCTGTACCATCACATAGCCACAGCCGCTGGACCAAGTGGCTCTCTCCATCACCATGGCAGATGAACAGGGACTTGGACAGTCACACGCTGGACTGAAGAATTAATTTTTTTCTGTCGGGAAGTGCCCTGCATCACTTCCACTCACAGCCAATGGTCAGAACTAGTTACTCGGCTTAAGCTATTACCATGGGCCTAGAAAATGTAGAAGAGCGCTCGGATATCCAGTGAGCAGCACATGTCAATGCTGCAGAGACAATCCCAGATCTTTCTGATTGTGAAAGGTGTTCTGTCCATTAGACTCTCATTTCTTTTGGGTCTAGCTAGTCTTTTTGTCTAACCAACTACCTTTTATTTCACTGTTTTCACATACCAGTCATTACAGAAAATCTAGAAAACAGCACAATAGCAATAGTGGTTTTAGTGATGAAGAGCACAGGCCTCAGAAGCAGACTTCCTGAGTTCATATCCTGGTTCTTTTCCTCTCTGTGTGCACTTGGGTGAGTTAGTCAACTTCTCTGTGCCTCAGTTTGGCTCATGTGTTAAAGGGAATAATTATGATTTTAGCAATAGAATCTACATAATAGACTTATCAAGATTGAATGAGTCCATTGAAATAAAGCATGAGGACAATGCTCAGTGTGGTGAGTATTCAATCAATCTTATAATTATTATTACCAAACCACTTAGCTTTTCATGGGAAGAAACAAAACAAAAACCAGCTCCTTAGTTGAAAATGTAACTACAAGACAGCCACATGAGAGGGCATGCAAGTGTAAACCTTAAACCACTATTGGGAAAACAAGATAAAGGTCATGTTCAGTTGAGAGTGGTTGAGCAGTGTGGTCTTATATTGGTGAAAGTGAGCGTGTGTTCATGCATCTGTGTGCCAAGGCAAAAATGTAAAGCAATCAGATGTCTGACAAGTCACGTGTGAAATTCAATTTTGAGAGTCCCTCTTCATGTAACCTGTACATAACATAATATATTTTCACATGATCTTGTATATTCATGAACCAAGAAGTAAAACATAGAAATATCTAAACAAGCAGGTACAGGGCTGGACAGTATCACAACAGGCAGCAACAGAGCAGGTAATGTTACAACAGGCAGCTTGTGGCCAGCCAGTATCATGACTGGCCATATTCGAGTAGGTAATCACAATAAGGAGGAAAATGACAATATGGTCTGAAATGGGAACGCCTACTTGATTTTTTAACCCAGTATTTATTTATTTGTTATATTTATGATACCAATGCATAGCAAAAGTTTGTGAGGAAATGCACTGAAGCGTCAGCAGTGGTAACACTGAGGTAACCCCCCCACTCCCAGACTGGCCGGGTGGTGCTCTAAGGGGAGCAGCCCACGCTGGACATCCGTGTCAAACCATTTGTCCTTTCTGGAGGCGGCTAGGCTAAGGGCCGGGAGTGGCTCATTCCTGTCTGGGCTTCCACCAGCTGTGTCTGGTGACCGAGAGCCTGACCGCCACAGGCGCATTCCTGTCTGTCAGCCGCAGCTGGGGATGGTCACGGAGTCAGCCCCTGGGGTCCGCGCCCACCCGGCGTTTCACTTCAGGAGGAAAAGCCCCTGTGTCGGCTCCACGCTGACGCGATGCTGCACCACAGGTGCCCCTCCCCTTCTGGGGAGAAAAGAGGACTCTGCCCGGTGCACTGCAACCTCTGAGGCTGAGAAACTCGGCACACCTGAGTGTGTATCAGGGGACGGGCCTTTTCCATCCCCTGTGCGGGAAGCTACTCTGCTCGGGCCCTCCTGCCCCTCCATGCCTGGGGACCCCCAGACATGCGGGGGGTGGGATGTGGTGGAAGGGGCACCCGCCTGTCTGGTTTGGACCCTGTGGCTGCCCCAGGCTCCCTAACCTGTGACAGCCTGGGACCTGGGCAGTCTTCTCCAGGCGCCGCCTTCCTGGCCAAAGGACCAGCCCTGGACCTGGTCCTCAGCCACTTTCCTGGTGGCATGTGTGTGTAAAATACTCACGGACAAGCATGGACAAACACATATGCATGTGCTCACACACATGCACACCCCCGCCTCAGCAGACCTGCTCTGAGGTGGTCCTCACCACCACGGCACACATTGGTGGACATTGGGAAATCCATCCCCCATGTCTCGCAACTTCCCTATGGGCTGAAAAAGCCTCGGGGTCACGCTGTCTTTTCCGCTCTGGACATCGTGTTTCCCCGTGGAAAGGAGGTGTGAAGCACTGGCTTCCTTCAGTGCAGCCACCCAAACTGGGAGCCTGGTGTCATCCTGGAATCTCCCCTTCTCTCTTTCTGGCTTCAGACTGCTTGAGTAATCTGTGTGGCATCTCAGTGAATAAGATGAAGTCTTGTGTCAATGGGAGGAAAAAAAGAAAATCAATAAAAGGTACCATAGACCTGGGAAAGACCTTAAAAAAAAATTCAAATGTCTTTCTTAGCAGGGCACCGGGAGAGAGCGAGCAATCCAGGTGCTGGTGCCCAGGAACAGGGGGAGGGAATTCCGAGCACCAGCCCTGATCCGAGGGAGGAGTTTGAGAACAAAGACCCCAAGAGTGGTGGACTCCTATGACTTGATTCTGAAACACAAGAGGCCCCTGACAGGAGACCCTGTGGAGACTACAGGCTAAACCTTCCTGCCCTTGTCAGTCCCACAAGGGACTGAGCAGAGGCGCAAGCAAAAGGAAGTAGTTTTATTGTATTGTTTTGGTTTTGCCTTAAAGAGAAATCCTTCTTCGTATTTATACTAACGTCTTGGATAAAGATGCAAAGGGATGCAAACTTGATAGAATCAGACTCTCCGAAGCTCTTGACAAGCTAACGTCGAGGGACACCTGGCAGAAGGTACAATGAGCAGGAGCAAAGGTGACATTCTGCAGGGAGGTCCAAAAACACCACTCACAAAAGTGCAGACTGGGGAAACACAACTTGGCAGGTGCCCATACTTTTTTAAAAAAAGATTTTATTGTGTTATTTTACTTTTAGAGAGAAGGGAAGGGAGAAAGAGAGGGAGAGAAACATCAGCCAATTGCCTCTCACATGCCCCCAACGGGAGAGCCGGCCAAAACCCAGCCGTGAGCCCAGACTGGGAACCGAACCTGGCTCACAGGCCAGCCCTCGGTCCACTGGACCACACCAGCTAAAGCAAGGAGCCCGTACTTTCTAACCTTGTTATTCATTTTATATCACCTGGAGCTTGCTAATGGTTATGGTTCCAATTCCCAAGCCTCTGTGTGTTTACAATACGCCCTGGAGAGAAAAGTGCAAAGACGGTGATGATGATGGATGATGATAACGGTGAGGGCCGCCTCCGCCAATTGGGTGCTCCTAGCGAGTCCGCAGGCATTTCTGTTACGGAGTGCCCAGTAATGGTTTTAGATGACAGCTCGTTGTGACTAAGCACTCACACTGAACAATGGCATTGCAAGATTTCTGCCCCGAGGTCAGGAGTGAAAGAAAGACAGCCAGATTAACCTGAAGGAAATGGCGGAGGAAACTTTTCTACTGTGAGTGGAAACTCTCCGTCGACCACATGATGAGGTGATGATATAATCAGACCAGCAACAAATAGCCCTCCAAATCTAAAATGATCAAGAAAGCCATTTGAAACATGGATTTACCTCCGCTGCCATTAGTAATAAAATTCACGCTATTTGGCTAGCATATTATGTCTTGAGTTATTAAGTCGTAATAAATGCAGCCCGGTGACTAGCTAGGCAGGTAAAAGCTAAGCACCCAGAACAGGAAGACAAATTCCAGCCGTTTTTCAGAGATAAAGTTATCCGGAATAAGCCCAGTTCATAACAAACCTCACCAATCTTACTGCTAATTACTTACAACCGACTTTTGAGGTTTTTCGCTTTACAATTAAGGACAAAAGTCCCAAATCTCTGGTTCTTCCTGTAATAGTAAGAAAAAATGGTTGACATAAAACAAGAGACTAACAAACTAAGAGGCATCCCTTCGTCAGCAAATTTTGGGGGAAGTCACATAGAAAACATTGCTGAAGATACAAAGAAACAAATATTAGAACAGATTACTCAGTATTGGCCATGCATTTGTACAAATTTTGTAATAAGTCTCAGCTTGCAATATTCGTTAGATTCTATTTTAATAGTTACATTCCTGCTTTCATTTGCGAGGCATTTTAAAGAAAAATCTTACTAAAGAATATCCCAGTGATAAATGCTTTCATAAATTAAAAGAAACAATATTTAATGGGAAACTGTTAAGTGTAACCTCTGAACTCTAAAGAATAAAATGTATTCCTGCAGAGAAATAAAAGGAAGGATTTCAGGCAGCCTTGCCCGGGATATTCATCTCTGGGGTGCTGACCCAGGATTTCATAGAGCAGCGAAGACACCCATGCTGGATGTGCACACCGTACTGCCGAGTCACGGATATGGTTCGTTTTCACACAAACCTTTAAACAGCAGAACCTTACAAGACTGTAATAACATGGAGGGTCTGTCAAGATTGCATCATAACTCATTTTCTTCTACCCAAATATTACTGCCTCCCTTTCCCTTCTGTAGGCATTTTTCCAAAGAACTCTCTCTAATTCAATACCTGTGTGCTGATCTCCACCCCAGAGTAAGCTTCCCAGGAAACCAACCTGCAACAACGGCAGCAGTGGTCCAAGAAAACCAATGCTCATAGGGGGTTCTGCAGCTGCCACTCACCCATCAGGTTGCGGTGAGGATGCTGGTCTCAGAGGGAGGTGGCCTGCCTCCTGGCAGTCCCCCGGGGTACCTCCTGGCGTTCCCTTCCTCATCGTAATGACACATGGACAAACGCAGCAGTCGTGCTTATGAAGGGCATGGGGATCAGGAGCTCAGAGGCCTCAGGAATGAGGATCTGGGTCATGCTCACAGGTACGCCATCTACACAGTCAAGACGGTGGCTGAGTATATCCGCAGTAGATTATGAATATCAGCTGTGGCCCTAATTGCTTGCAGCCGGGGTTGTAATTCATCCTACCAACTCTCTTATCCCTTTCCCTCGGGAAAAGAGGTACCATAGGATCTCAGAGGAACTCTTCCTAGAATTTACATGGAGCAGTGGATCTGACTAGCACAAACGGTGGACCAGAGTGGAGGCTGGGATGTGCCACTCCGACTCCTTTAAGAATGAGGGACTTATTCCTCCCATTATTGAGCGTGCTCTTGGAGAGTAGTCCTCAGAAATGACCCTGGACTGCGAAGTTCTGCCTTGCACAGAGCCCAGGGAGGCCCGGATCCAGTAACTGTTCACTGTAGAGTATGAAGTCCCAGACTCGTCATTTTGTCAGGACAACATTAAAAGGCCATTGCAGCTTCAAGGTCCCCAAAGGGCTGGCCCAGTCTTTGTTGAGCCTACATCATAGCCCCATTCCTCCCTCCCTCCACTATTGGCTCCTTCCCTATCTTTCCTCCCACAGTGTTGACCCTGAGACAGTTCCCCATAAAAATCCATCTCAGAGCCTGCTTCCTGGGAAGCCCATACTTCAACATGGACGCTATTGGGACACCCGATTGAATTACAATATGAACTCTTGATTAGATAATAGGATTATAGCAGTGTTACATTTCCTCATTTTTTGGCCACAAGGTGTATTTGTGCAAGAGAATGTCCTTGTTTTTAGGAAACACACACTGAAGTAAATAGGGGTAAAGCCATCCTTAATCTGATAGGATACAGAAAAAAATCGTACATGGACAGGTGGAGGATCAGAGAGAGAAAGATATGAGAAAACAGTGCAAAGAGTCAACAATTGGTGAACCTAGGTAAAAGGAATAGGGAAATTACTCATATTTTTCTTGAAACTTTTCTGTAAGTTTGAGTTCATATCAAAGTAAAGATTACAAAGTAAAGATGAAATGGTCAGACCCCACCCCACTTTCAGTGATTCTGACTCAATTGTTAGGGCACCAGCTTCAGTATTTTTCTCTTTAACTTTCCAGGGTTGACAACCATTCATGTCGTGGGAAAGATCAACATTAAACAACTAACTTCAATAAGTGTGATGAGTGTTATGAGAGAGGAGATACAGGGTACTAAGAGAAAACATACATGAGTCCTTTATATGTATATATGTATAAAGGACACATGGACAAAACCAAAGGAGGGTAGGATCAAGGGTGAGAGGTGGGGATGGCTGGGGTGGGGTGGTGGTGGGAGAATATGGAGACAACTGTACTTGAACAACAATTTAAAAAATGTAGGGGAAACAAAGAAAGCATACGAAGAGGGCCCACCCAGTTAACTGGGTCAAGAGAGGTATCCTTGGAAAAGTGACAGTTGACATCTGAAGGAGCACTTTGCCCAAGGAGTGTTGTGGGAAGAACAGGGTGCATAATCCAGGCAAAGAGACATTGCGTGGAGTCCCAAAGGAAGAAAGGGTGGGTTACGATCGTGGAATTAAAAGAAGTGTGTGGTGACAGGGTGACTGGTGCCCGGAGTGCACACAGCAAGGGAACCATGACACGGGATGAGTCTGAGGAGGTATCAGGGGACATACGACATTTGTCTGGAAGACCACGGGGGCCACTGAATGGTTTTATACAGAAGAGTGACTTAATCAGGCTTATGTTTTTGAAATATCACTGGCTCCTCAACAGAGACTGGATTAGAAGGAGGCAAGAATAGGAATAGGAAGACCAGTTAGAATAGGTTGTGGCAGTAGGAAGGTGACTTAGACCAGAGTGGCAGAGATGGGAACGGTGAGATATGGATGGAATCCAGAGATATTGGGGATGTAGAATCAATAATACCTGCTATTGATTGGCTATGAGAGACCATAGGGGGCGGGAGGGGTGACTTTCAGATTCCGGGCTGGACAGCTAGCTAAGGCAGGGGGCATCTAAGCTCCATGGAAGCAGGCCCATGTCTGTGGTGGGTACTGGTGTATTCCCAATGCTCAGCCCTAGTCTGTATGTGTTCGATAGCTCTTTGTTGAAAAAAATGAGTGAATAACCTTGGAGGTTAAGATAATGAGTTCGATTTTGGATATGAAGAATTTTGAGTGCTTGTAAGTCTTCTTTTGAAACTTCACCTTTAATTCAATTCTGAAAGTAGCCAGTGACAAAATAATGTCTGTGTCCCCATTCTGAGACCATTATTCTCCTTGGCATTTAGAAGTCTGAAGTCCTTATGAGACCTGTGGAATCAATATCTCATCACTTTGGGCCTAATTTGATTTTAAAACGACATCACGACTGAGTATTGGGCTTAACTAATGAGGAAATTGCCTGACTTTTGTGGTCACCACATTTCTTTATCCTATTTCGACCATAATACATATAATTCTTTCCTTTTCCTTTTTGAACTTGAGCCTGACATGTCACATGCATATCACATTAAGATAGTCTGGTAAAAGTTAACTCTAAAAGCCTGGCATTTTAAAGTGGACAAGAAGGATTAGCTAATGAGTAGGGAAAAAAATTGAGGGAAATCCAAGGATGTTTACTGCCATCCAGTGGTGGTGCTCTCGGATAAATGTCGTACACATCCCATGGTTAATCTCTGTTTTCCACAGAAAAGTCCCAGATGTCATTCATTCAAGCTTTGGCATAACCTGCACTGTTAACTTGCTCCCCCAAATTGTATTGTGTTTCCCTGATTTTAAGACAATGTGTCAAATCTGCCCTCTTGTGGTCCTGAAGAAGGTCATAGGCTGCCATAGCAACCAGTTGACTTTAAGAGTGTTCTCTAGGCCGGGAGAATCTGGCCCATGGAAGCCCTGGTCCTGATGACACAATAAACTCCCGCCCCTGTCCCCCTGCCCCACCCCACATACACACTTGTGCGGAGAGTGAACTTCACTGATTCACCGTTCCGTCCCTGCTAGACATTTCTGAGTTAAATTTTACCTGTGCTCTTATAAATGTGCGCTCCACCATTGACTGTTTCGAGCCTATGGAAATAAGGGAACTGGCCAAACCCCAACTCATCCATTTTAACCAAGCAAAAGCCTTGGCAACTCACTGGAGAAGAGAGAAACAGAGAGACAGAGAGAGGGGGGCATTGGAGAGAGAGAGGGAACATCGCTATCATAAGATTTAGAAAAAAATTGGCCCAAACATATCATCCCAGTTTCGTATAAAGCACTTTTTGGACTTGAACACCATGCAGTTTACATGAAGCTCATAAAAGTGTTAATATTTCCTCCTTTAAAAACACACATATATATAGTGTTCTCTGTTCACTAATAATTGGCCTGTTAACCGAGGCTTGACCTTTCTGTGCTGCAAATCCAAGACCACCCACCAGCTTATCCCAAGTCTGATCTCTGGCAGTGATGTCATTCCTTGATATTAAAATAATCACTACCCAGATCTAGTTTCCTTTCTCTTGCCCGTTTGTAATCTATTGTGATGGGTGGGGTTCGGGCAACCACGGGGTTTTGCTCATGCCCATGGGCTTGAGCTGCTGGCTGCCAGGGGCTCTTCTAGGCCAAAGGAGCACGTTCAGAGGATTCGGTGCAGGCTCTACTTCATGATTCCAAGGGTGTAAAGACCAAAGTATGCAGTTGGCATCCAATAAAAAGTCATTCTGTATGGTATTTGGTGACAGATAAGACATGCCAGTTTTACAAGGAAATCTGGGGGAGGAGGAGGAAAATGTGGAGAGAAAAATTGGAATAGTTCTCATCTCACTCGTTTTAAAGAGATTTTTAAGGTTCTGTGTACATGTAGTGTACTATATGTAGGAGTCCAGATGAAAATCATTGCTTATGGTTTGCAACAATATTCTACAGACCCTTACTAATATAAAGCCATGGAGTCAAAGAGGAGTGTGTCAGTATTAGTGACTTTGGGTGCTGAGTAGGCTGCACAACAAAAACTTACTGGGAAATGGAACACCACACACATGGAATACTGTATAAATGTCAATATGATCTTCTAACGAATAATAGAAACCAAAAGTAAATCATCGCAGGATGTAAATTTGAATACATTTTTATAAGTCAACTAGGAAAACAATGCATCAGAAAAAAATTCTATACAGTAAAGGAGCCAGTAAAAACTTGGCACAAACAGCAAGAAAAATAAATATGAAGGAATACCTATATCACACTCCTGCATGTAGTAGAAGTACACATTTCATTGAATATTAGTGTACAGTAAAAGACAGAGGAAATTAATGTATTGTAATACAAAGCCCTTGACCTTAAGATTATAGCGGTGCCTCCGTGGGCTCATAGATGACCAGGTCCGCTTTGCTCTGCTGTTTGGTGTCACTACGCCCTGTCACTAGGGGGTCGTATTATTGTTATTGCCCTCTTGTTTTCTGCTCTTCCCCCCCTACCCCCTCTGCACATTGTCAGGCCTTCCACCTTGACTGTGGGGACACTGGGGGTGGGGAGGGGAGGGTGTGTGTTGTCAAACACTACAGCTCTGCGCTTGCTAGGTACCAGGGCACTGCATTCGGCTCTTCTAGCTCTCTGCACTGCATGTTTCCTAGACAACCCCTCTGGAAATACAATGTACTTGTGGTTTTAATTTTGCGCCAAGGTATGCCCCTGGAGTTATATGCTGTTTAAGAGAAGTCAAGTTACAATAACCAGTAATTGGCTGACTTAGTTGCCTGCTTATAGGGGAGGATAATAAAAGGAGGTATTATCTTAACCAATGGAAATGTTTATATAATATTAAGTGGCCTGAGTTTCTTGGATGACACATTGGGTATTCCTCCCAAACAGACAGTTCAGGTATGTTTCAGACCGAGAAGTTTTTTTTTTCCTTTCTTCCTCCCTTCCGTCTTTCCTTCCTTCCTCTCTCTCTCCCCCGCTTCTCTCCCTCCGTTCACTATTTTTTTGTTTTGTTTTGTTTTCCCAAGGAGTTTACTTGGGCATACCAGAGGACAAGGAGGCCCTACATCCAAAAGAGGGTGTTGGGTCTCTTGTCGGCAACGGGTGGCTCGTGCTCGCGACACCCCCGGGACATGTTGCAGGTGCCTCCGCGGGAGGCGGAGTGCAGCCAGACGCCAGAGTTCTTCCCCGGAAGGGGGATTTCTCGAACACGTGCCCACAATAGACAATTTCCGCTCAAGATTTCATAACCCTTTTCATCTGAGACACAAAGTCCCAGAGGTGGGACATGGTGACCACATGGGTGGGTTCAAAGACGTGCAGGGTGTAGAGGGGCAGCTGCGACCCGTGGGGGTGGTCAGGGGGCGCCGCACCCCGCCCCCGTCCTGGGTGCAGCACACTGTAGGCTTCATAGCGCTCTGGCCACATCCACTGCTGCCCACAAAAGCTAGAGGGCTATTCCTGTAAGCAACACGACCAAGAGGATGTTTCTCCTTGGCCGCAAAATAATTCAATAAACTCACCATTTATATTCATACTAAGCCTCCTTAGCAAATTAGGAATAGGAAGGAGCATTCTTCACCAGATAAAAGGCACACATAAAAACACATAAGCATGCATCATATTCAATATCATCAAGACACAAGGATTTTCTTCAGCTTCAGGATGCCTGCTATCACCACATTACAATTCAATATTATATTGGAGGTCTTTACTAGTTCAGCGGGCCAGAAACTGAAAAATATGAGGACTGGAAAGGAAGAAGCAAATTGTCATTCAGAGAAGACACAATAAAATCTCAAAGTAATCTAAGGATAAACTGTTCATATTAAGAAGACAGTTTAGCATGGTTCTGATCAATTTACAAAAGTCCCTTGTATTTCTATATATTGCTCAGATTCTTAATAGTCAGCATCAGCACAATATTTGCACAAATAGATGGATAAAACTTGTGAATCTTCTAAAACTTATTGGGACATGTAAGACATTTAAAATTGTATGCAAAGAAGCTCTTCCTTTTTCACATTGGCAAATGTAAGGTTGAAATTTCTTGTCATGGCGCCATTGCATTTAGACTCTAATTGATCTATTTCATGCCAAGTCCTGTAAAATGTTGAAGCTCAGATTAGCAGAATGCCCATGCGCTGTCAGAGTAGTTGCCCCCGTTCTCGGCATCTGTGGCACTTACAAACACCCTGCTTCCAGAGATTTTTCCAGAGACTGGCTATGCCGTCAAAGAGCTTTGCTGAGCCACCCTAAAGCAGTGATCATTTGTGTGATCACCGTTCACAGGACTAAGAAATCAGGCTGGGAAAGAGAACACAACTTCAGAAGGAGGACATCAAATAATTCGATAACCCTTGACATAGCAGGGACCTCCGAGTTCACTTTTCGATGAGAAAACAGTGACAAGAGATACGGACTTTTCCCAGGTCTTAAAGCAAGCCGTAGAAAAGCTAGAAACGAGGACTAAGGCAGGTGTTCTAAGATGCCAAGTCCAGTGCTCTTTGTGTAAGACCAGATACACATTCTGTGACAGAAAGGACGGGACAGGGAAAGTGGCTGCGCTGCTGCTTTCTTTCCTTTTTCCGGGTAACATTTAAGACCTGTACAGTTCTAGCTTCCCTTGGATGACCTACCTCATTGTGGTATGTTAGTTGGACTCACATCTGTCCTCTGAGCTAGCTGTGGGTCAGATGCTAAAAGTTCTTCATCTCCACAGTCCCGGTGTCGAGTACAACGCCTGGAACAAGTAAGCTGACAGTGGACTGGCGCATACTGAACCTTCCCATCATCGTGGGAAGGTCTACTGAACAGGCACTGGTCCTGAGCAGTGGGAAGGCAGAGAAGGCTCTGAGAAGGAGGGACGCAGTGGTTTCCTCTGGGCGAGTTTCCGTCCCACCAGCGACAGCGGTCCCACACACTCAAAGACGGGTGGAAGCTGGCTGGGGCCACGCACATCCCTGTGATGATTACCACTGTTTGATCCCAAAATTAGGGAGCCCTTTTCCCTGAGAAGTGTCTTCC
>PVKM010022724.1:0-21629 GCA_004027735.1 Carollia perspicillata
TCCCTCCAGAGCTCTTCAGCCCTTGGCAGGCCTGCTCCTGACATGTTATTTCTGGAGCCCACATATCCCTGGCCTTCTCTCACTGCCCCAGTAGCTCATGGATCCTGAGCCAATCTACAGTAGCCCCAATTCTGTGCAGCCAATAGTGCTGGGCTGGGCAGCATTGGGAGTCCACATAGAAATCCCAAGCCATTGCCATCCAGGCACCCTGCAGGCAGGTTGCTTGCTGTGTACTCCTGCACACTCCCCATGCTCTTGTCTCCATACGCACTCACTAACAGATATTTTCACTCACTCTCCACTCTGTGTTGTGACTGCAAATCTGGTCCAGGTCTGAGAGCAGAAGAATGGAGCAGCCAACTACTCTGCCAACATCTTGTATTCCACCTATCAGCATTTTTAAGTGTCAAGTACCATGATCAGTTCCTTCAAAGACATTACCAAAGAAAAGGATTTCAGTGCTAGGAATTTATTTGGAAGCATGGTGAAGGACTAAGAAAATGAGAAAAACCTTTTTTTTTCTACAAGTGATACCATCAATAAAATGAAAAGACAACCCAGTGAACTGCATGCAAGAAAATATTTGCAAATCATATATCTGATAAAGAAACTTTATCCAGAATATATAAAGGATACTAACGACTAGACAATAAAAACCAAGTGACCTAATAAAAACTGGGAAATTATTTGAATATACATTACCCCAAAGATATACAAATTGTCAATAGACACATGAAGAGATTTTCAACCTCATTAGTTATTATGGAAATGAATATCAAAACCACAATCAGATATCACTTCACATCCACTAGCATGGCTAAAACCAAAAAAGCAAATAACATATGTTGGCAAGGATGTGGAGAAATTAACCTTTTCATATATTGCTGAGTGGAATGTAAAATATTGTGGCCACTCTAGAAAACTGGCCATTTCTCAAAATGTTAAACATAAAGTTACCATACAACAATTTCACTGCTAGGTATATCCCAAAGAGCAATGAGAACATAACTCTACACAAATTTCTGAACATAAATGTCCACAAAAGCATTATTCACAATAGTCAAAAATTGGAAACAACTCAAATGTCCATCAACTGATGAGTGAATAAATAAATGTGGTAGGCATATCGATATAATAAAACATTGAGCAGTAGAAAGGGATGGAGTCTTGATACATGCCATAAAATGTCTGAAACTTGAAATGTTATGCTAAGTCAAAGAAGCTACTCACAAAAAATCACATATTGTATCCTTTTATTTTTTGGGAATGGTTGGAAATCAATTTAAACAGAAAATATAGATCAGTGTTTGTCTAGGGATGGGCAGTAGGGAAAATGGAGAGTGGTTGTATTTGTGATCACAAAAATGTTCCAGATTTAGATTTTATTGATGATTCCTCAACTTTGTGAACAAATTATGAAAATAATAAAAGAACAAGAACAAATGGAAAATCATTAAATCATATACTTCAATTGGATGAGTTATATTGTATATAAATTATATAACAATAAATCTGTTTTTGTTTTTTAATTTGGATTAATCCAAAGTAAAACATTAGATATTATAATTAAAAATAACTTGTTCTTAGCAGCTTGTGATTTTTTTAAAATAGTTACAGTAATTTCTCTATGTATGAAACTAAGGTTTAAAATAACTAATGTAGAACCCTGGGTGGTATGGCTCAGTGGACTGAGTGCCAGCCTGAGGACCAAAGGGTCACTGGTTCAATTCCCAGTCAGGGCACATGCCTGGGTTGCTGGCTAGGTCCCCAGTAGGGGGCACTCAAGAGGCAACCACTCATTGATGTTTCCCTCTCTTTCTCCCTCCCTTCCCCTCTCTAAAAATAAATAAATAAAATCGTTTAAAAAAATAAAATAACTAATGTAAGTGCATTTCTGAACACCCCAACCATTTCACTTAATAGTTCCACCATTTATAACAAGATTCTTTAGTAAATTTTCCTACACATTTGCTATAACGGAAATCTCTGCAAGGTCAGGGAACAATCAGAGAGAGTGGTTTGCCGCTTCTCTAGCATTTTTTTTTTTTGGTTTCTTTGTTTGTTTGTTTGTTTTTAATTATATTTTACTAATTATGTTATTGTAATTGTCCTGATTGTTTTCCCTTTGCTTCCCCTACATCCCGCAGCCCCCACTCTCTCAGGCAATTCTCCCACCATTGTTCATGTCTGTGGATCATGCATATAAGTTTTTTGGTTACTCCTTTTCCTATACTGTCTTTTACATCCCACAGCTTTTCTGTAACTACCTATTTGTGCTTATTAATCCCTCACCTCTTCCTCCATTTCCCCCCAACCCACTCCCATCTGGCAACCATCAAAATGCTTCATGCATCCATGATTCTTTCTCTGTTCTTTGGGATTACTTAGTTTGTTTTTTAGATTCAATTTTTGATAGATTTGTATTTTTTGCCATTTTATTGTTCACAGTTTTGATCTTCTTCTTTTTCTTAAATAAGTCCCTTTAACTTTTCATACAGTAATGGTTTGGTGATGATGAACTCCTTGGGATTTTCTTGTCTGGGAAACTCCGTATATGCCCTTTTATTCTAAATGATAGCTTTGCTGGGTAGAAAAATCTTGGCTGTAGGTCCCCATTTTTCATGACTTTGAATGTTTCTTGCCAATCCCTTCTAGCATGCAAAGTTTCTTTTGAGAAATCAACTGGCAGTCTTATGAGAACTCAGCTGTATGTAACTAACTGCTTTTCTCTTACTGCTGTTAAGATTTTCTCTTTATCTTTAACATTTGACATTTTAATTTTGATGTGACTTGGAATGGGTCTATTTGCCTCCATCTTGTTTGGGATTATCTGTGCTTCCTCGACTTGCATGTCTATTTCCTTCACCAAATTAGGGAAGATTTCTTTCACTATTTTTTCAAATACATTTTCAATGTCTTACTTTTTCTCTTCTCCTTCTGGCACCCCTATTACGCAAATGTTGAACCTCTTGAAGTTGTCTCAGAAACTACTTACACTATCCTCATTGTTTTTTATTCTGTTTTCTTTTTGTTGTTCTGATTGATTATTTTTTGCTTCCTTAGGTTCCACATTACTAATTTGTCTCTTGGCTTCATCAACTCTACTGTTATTTCCTTGCAGAATGTATTTTATTTCAAATAATGTTTCATTCATTTCTGACTGGATCTTTTTTATGCCATTGAGGTCCTCACTAAGTTCCTTAAGCATCCTTATAACCAGTGTTTTGAACTCTACATCTGATAGATTGCTTGTCTCATTTTGTTTAGTTCTTTTTCTGGAGTTTTTATCTGTCTTTTCATTTGGTTTATGGGGTTCATGACCCCAAAACAAGGGGTCATATTGGCAGCCTCCCTGCATTACTTTCCATGTATTAGGTAGAGTTGCTTTGACTCTGTGTCTTGGTAGTGTAGTCTAATATAGGTATCCTGTGGGCTCCAGCAGCATAACCTCCCCTATCACCCAAGCTGGGTACTCAAGATGTGCCCTTTGTGTGGGTTGAATATACCCTCTTCTTATAGTTGAGCTGTGGTTGCTATTTGCAGATCAATGGTAAGGATTTACCCAGATTAGTGAGCTGCAAGGATTAGCTGTGACCACTTACCACCAACCTCCACCCTCTATGGAGGATCAGCTGTACAGGGGCAGGGTGTTGGTGATTCTTCATGGTCTGTAGCTGTATACTGGGTGTGCTGGCCTTGGGGTTTCCTGGGTGGTACAGCCCCCACATGCGTTTTGCCTGAGGCCACCCTGCCTGAGCAATTTGAGATGGCTACAACTTGTGCTGGGCTTGGATATTCCCAGGAGAAGACTAAATATGAACCTCTGCTGGCTGCTGCTAGTGCTGGACCTTGGCCTCACTGAGGCCAGCTATTGCTTATTTGATAAGAGTTAGGAAGATGTGAAGCATGAGCCAAGGAAAAGCAACTTAAGTGGACCCGAAAGTTGGGTGGGGCCAAGTCTCTGGGGATCTCCAAGGCAGGTTAAACAGTGTTAGCCAGTTTGGAGTCTCAATATGGCACCAACCTACTGGCTCTATGTGGGGAAGGTTTAGAACAAAGATAATGGTTTCTGCTCACCTTGATGCCACACTTCAGTTTTTCTCTTTATACCACTGGTGCCTTTCAAACTGCAACCCTGGTGCTGAAGCTCAGAGGGAGTGTCTGAGTAGATGAGTCTACGTGTGGGTTCTTTAAGAGGAGCTTCTTGGGGGTCCAGAAGTTTCTTCCACTGACTCAATCTTTGCTGGTTTTTGTATCCAGAAGTTGTAAGGACTTATATTCCTGGCACTGGAACGCTGGGCTAGAGTCCTGGTGTGGGTCTGGAACACCTTACTCCCAAGATATTCCTCCCGAATTTTTATCCTCCACACGTGGGTGAGGGAGAAGCTCATTCCACATCTCTGCCCCTCCTACCAGTCTGGATGGATGTGTTTTCTTTACTTCTGTAGTTGTCAGGCTTCCATTCAACTTGATTTCTGGTGGTTCTCAGTGATGGTTGCTCCATATTTCAGTTGTAATTTTGATGTGGTTGTGCAAAGAAGAAAGCTGTGTCTGCCTATGTCCCCATCTTGTCCAGAATTTCCACATTTTCTAATAAACCTATGGAAATTACCCAAGTATTATCACACATTGTCACAATCTGCCCTCAAAACAAAGGAAAGCCGGGAAACATCCAAAGATGCATTGTTTTTTGTTTTTGCAATGCATTCACAGGATGTTTTTATCCAGAATTTTCATATACTAGAGCCTTGGGAAAATAACCAGATTAATTGATTATGAATTACTAGATGATTGTGTTTCTTCACTGAAGATGTAAGTCTAAAATACATCATAAAAAATGAAATCTGAAATTCCTGTAAATCTGAAATGAATTCCTGTAAATCTAACATTCTATTATTGTCTTAAAACCATTCTCCTTTCAAAGATCACTTATTTGGTCTTCCTCTAAACCTAGGCTTAAATTTGACAGCTAGGGCTTTAGGACATAAAGAGATGGGCACTAGCTAATTCCCAAGGCTGCCTAAGACTAATCTGAAGCCAAGTGCCTAAGACTATACCACAGACAATAATAGAAGAAAAATCACAAGGCTAAACTCTTTAGAAATCTTTTTCTTTACATTTTTAAGGGACTCTCACAATTTTACCCAATGCAAATTACTCAAGGAATAAACATTATATCAAGCCTGGAATTTCCTTTTTAGAACCAAAAATATTTTAAAAGATAGTAAGAACCTTCTACATAAAAGACATTTTTTGGTCTTTAGGAAATAACAAACAAGGTTATTTACACAATTAAATCAAGTACTTAGATTAACATCAAAAAGATAAACTCATACAAGCAAGGGCTAATTATATATATGTATATATATACATATATTGTATACACACATGTGTGCATATATATATACACAATACATATAGACACATATATATGTGTATATATATTAATTACAGAATGGAATTTAATTGG
Source organism: Carollia perspicillata (assembly GCA_004027735.1). NCBI lineage: Eukaryota > Metazoa > Chordata > Mammalia > Chiroptera > Phyllostomidae > Carollia > Carollia perspicillata. The sequence continues at coordinate 5,471 of PVKM010022724.1, forward strand.
TCCTCTGTAGTAATTAACATGAAGCTTTTTTAAGTAGTCACTTTTCTTCAATTCATTTAAAAAATCATGTTCAATAGAACAATTAGTTTCAATCTGGAAATAGCCTGAATTGTCCTATAATGTTATATGTGACAACATATAAAAGTTGATGCTTCTTTTTTAAAAAAAAGATTTTATTTATTAATTTTTTTTCAGACAGAGGTTAGGGGAGGGAGAAAGAGAGGAAGAGAGATATTAATGTGTCCTTGCCTCTCACACACCTCCTACTGGGGCTCTGGGCCACAACCCAGCCATGTGCCTCAACTGAGAATTCAACTAGAGACACTTTGGTTTGCAGGCCGGCACACAATTCACCGAGCCATACCAGCTGGGGCAAAGGACAGTACTTCTTAACTGATACAATAGCTGACAGAAAAAATTACATAGTAAACAGATTCATTCATGTATTTGTTTATTTATATCTGTTCATTCCTTGAAAAGAATCAGTGCTACTTGTAAGAAGTTTGTGTATAGGCAGGGAGTGTTGGTGAAGAGATGTGAGCACTTTCAGTTTGGAAAGAAAACAAAGATATAGCAAAGATGAAATATCTGGAGCAGGTAGGCTTTGTTAAACAGAGATTTTATTTTCACCAGAATCTTAATCAAATATTATCCATGCCAGAAGTTAAGTAATCATCAATGATCCATTAGACAAATCAGGTGTCAGTGAAAGCTTTCATCAACACATTTTCAATCCTAGGAATCTTCTTTATTTTGTTTTATCAGGTTTCATAGGAATTGATCCTGTCAGCACTTACCTTTCAGCTCTATAACTGAAATAGTGTAAGAAAATTCAATTGGTTATGCTGCTTTAAATATAATAGTGACAATACTTTGCTTTCTAAATGTGCTATTTCATGTCCTTGAATTTGGGGAACTTGCATTAAATTCCAGACATACTACAAAGTGTTCAAATAACTTGGAACAACTTTCTGATGTCCCAATTCCTTAGTTTTTTCTCCTAAGAATGTGACAATCAATATCTGTTCCATCCATAACACAGTATAATATTATGAATTAAAGAAACTGCGATACATTTACACATGGAATATTATGCAGCAAAAGGAAAGCATGAACTCCTACCTTTCTCACAGCATGAACGGAACTGGAGAACATTATGCTAAATGAAATATGCTAGTCAGTGAAAGACAAACACCATATAATCTCACCTATAGTGGAACCTAATCAACAAAACAAACAAACGAGCAAAATAGAACAAATGACAAGGGAACAAGAAACAGACTGACAGTGACCAGAAGGGAGAAGGTAGGGGGATAATGGGTGGAAGAAGGGGAAGGGACTAGACAAAAACATGCGTGAATCACCCAAGGACACGGACAACAGTGTGGGGACTGACTGTGAGAGTGAGGGGTGGGATGGGAGGAGGAGGGCAAAGGGGGAAAATTGTGACAACTGTAATAGAATAACAATAAAAAGATTTCATAAAAACATAACTAGACAAGCTATTACTGTAGGTAATAAGAATAACTTACATTTATATAACACTTTACTTTCTGTTCATTGATTTTATGTGCATACTCAAAGCTGCTCCAGGTTCTCTAAAGGCAAGACCGACAGATTAGACAGCCTCCTGCACCCATATGGTTTCTGGCAACAGTGGAGACAGAGGGCACACGTCTGTCAGTTGCTTAGTGATAAATTAGCATTTTATCACTTTAACTCACAAAAGGGTTTTATACACATTATTTCATTTAATTATCTCAACAGCTTAGAGCTTAGAGCTGTCGAGATAGGTATATCCACCAAAATATATGCATTTGTAGATAATAGTAATTGTGACATGTCCTAATTACTTACGACCAGCTGTTGTTCTAAGCACTGTACACATGTGGGCATTTTCATTATCACAACAGTCCTATGGGCAAGAAAGAAAATTCCTCCTGCTTAAAATTGGAGAATCTAAGTAAAGAAATACTAACTTAATTAAAGTCACCCATTTAATTAAGGGCAGATATAAAGCCAGGGCCAACGCTCTTACATGCTATACTGCTTCTCAACAAGTGAAGTGAAGACAAGTTGTAATATCTCAGATAGCCTCCTGAGCTAGTTAATACTGGAGGCCTATAATCTTTATTTTAAATCATTTTGCTTTTGAAAACAGTGTGTGCATAGTGTCATTAAAATGAGAACTAATGAATAGGTGAAATGGCTACATTATATAATTATAATAAAAATGAAATAATTTTTACATTTACAGAAAGTATACATCCTCAAGTTCTCAAACTCATATAAGAATACAAAATCTTCCCTCCACTGAAATACTAAAAGATAATGTAAAAATCTTTATTGTACTGAAAATGTAGTGTTTCATGTTTAATTTATACCTATTGATTATTTTTTCTTTTTTTGTTGACTTTATTGGGGAGACACTGGTTAACAAACTGATAAGGTTTCAATTTCACAATTCCACAACACGTCATTTGCACACTGCATCGGGTATTCACCATCCCAAGTCAAGTCTCCCTCTACCACCATGTGCGTGAACACTGGTGGTCAGTGGTAGACTTCTCACCTGCTCTTGATCATTCTTTTCTGGCAACACTGTTTTACTGGAACATCATGGCATCTTTCTTGCTTCTAGTTACTGGTTCAGCAGCAGTTACATTTTTTGTTATACAGGTATGTTTAATATTTAATTATTTTTAAAAAGATATAACTAACCTTTAACAAAAATATATTAATAAATTCTCGACACTTATATTAAACTGTTTGTTTAAATGTACAAGTACCTGCTCCAGAATGCATACAAATATGGGAATATGATGATATTCATTTAAAAATAAATAAGTATGGGCACTCTCGCTGGAAGCAAATTTAGTATATCATTTGAAGAATGTTCCACTTAAAATTCTGTTTTACCAAGTTGGTTGATTTAATCCTGCTTTATATTCAGATAAACCAGCTGTTATTTACTGCCTGTATACTAACTCTACCACAAGCAAATACATTTTTTTTTTTACTTTCTTCTGCTTGGTTTAGCCCATGGTTATTGATAACTCAGGAATGAGAATAGGTTAGTCTAAATAAAAAGACTATATTGAAATAAATTTATAAAGTATTTAATAAAGCAATAGACAAAACATTTTCTGAGATTTTTTCTGCTCATAGGTGCTGTACTTGCGCACACACTCTGACTGTGGTCATGTCACTTTCCTCCAGTGAACAGGTGGCTAATAGGTTAGAGGCCACTCTCCCTGCAGGGGCACCATTAACTTGAAGAATGAAGGCAATGGGAAAGGCAATATTGGTTTTTCCAGAAACGTGTAGGTCGTAGCTTTTTATGTTTAACAATTTAGGTATGAGTGGCAGAAAAACATAGTAATCCCAGGCAAATCTTTGGAGAAAACATTCATAATCAAAGGGAGTTTCTTTACGTAGAGCCTACACATTGTATATGTAACCATTGGTCTCTTGTGCTATTAAATTGGGAAAACAAATAAACCTATTTTATGAATTATTTTCTGAAAATAGGAGAAAAAAGTATTGGCTGTTTCTGCTAAAAAGATTGAGTAGGCAGCAAAGGCAACAGAAGCCCACACTGTCATTTTTAATAAACACTATAGTTTCTTTTTTTTACCTTCATGAAGTCCCCCCTCTGCTCTTCATCTTGAATGCTGCTATTAGAGGTGGAAAGAGGAGACTGGCATCACCCTCGTTATTCCTGGCATAGACACAAACAGGCTGGATGACATGATGAAAAGTTCTCTGTCTGCTAACCAAAACCAGCTCTCTTTTATCCTAGAGAGGAATTACAACCATGATCTTAGCATCTATAAGAGAGGAATCGTAAATGTAGAAAGAAAACTGATTTTCCCAAACCAGTCAGGCAAGAAGATTTGAAGGGTTATTGATATCCACACGAGACCTGACCTATTTCCAGGGTGGGCTGGCAAGACTGGAGCAGCCAGGAGCTGCAGAAGATAAACAGTGAGCCCAAGTAGCAAAAGCGGTTCTCTACCTAGAATTTTTTGTATAGATGAGGCCAGGCCATTAACAAAAATGAGGTATGCATCATGTCAGTTATTTTCTACCGGCTTGGTAAAATCAACCTTCACTTACAGTTCACAATTCTTGTTTACATATTTAGTGAGTTAAATGGTGGCCCCCCTAATCATAGAATGTAGCCTTACTTAGACATAGGGTCTTTCCAGATGCAACTAACTAAGATGTAATTAGTCATAACAGGTTTGCAGTATTGTTGAGAGCTAACTCCAATAACAGGTGGTGTGATAAGAAGACAACATACAGAGCTACACATATGAAAGCAGGCCACCTGAAGATGCAAACACAGACTGGAGTTACGCAGCTGCAAGATAAAAAATGTCCAGGATTGATGTGAGACAATCAAAGAAAGGAAGGCACAAGGAAGGATCCCCCCTAGAGCCTTTAGAGGGCCATGGCCCTGCCAACACCTTGATTTTGGACTTCTTGCTTCCAGAACAGAGTCAGTCAGTTTCTGTGATCTCATGTCACCGGTTTGTGATTACATGTTATAGCAACCCCAGGAAGCAAATACAAATGTCGTGTCCTCAGAGATGTCATCCCTGTCCTGGATTTCATCTCACTACTCCACCTATCTAGAAGTTTCTTTCATGTCATTGTGTGCTCCTTTTTTCTATCACAATTTAACACAATTATCCATTCATTTGCCTTTCACTTCATAAAAGAGTAAGACTTTGAGGTAAAGGTTTTTGTCTTTTTTATCCTTAAATCCTCAGGACTTAAGTAAGGGACAGAAAGTCTAAATAAATGCTTACAAAATGAATGGTTGACTTTCTATTATAATGTAATCATTTCCTGATTTCAGTGTTTTGTACATACATCCTCTCAGATTAGCATTATCTTAACTAATAATATACACCATCACCTTCTGCATACACCAATAATTTATCATGTGAGGTTCTGAGAAACTATAAACCAAGCAGATATGACCCCTGACTTCAAAACAGTCTAATGAAATGGATTTCTCTTTTTAATCAAAGCTTCTTGAGAGCTGAGGCAACTTGCTGTTTGGATTCAAATGGAGGTCAGATGGATTCCAAAACTTTTGTTTTTAAATACTTGGATATAATGTCTTCCCTCAAGAAAGAGAAGGTGATCTTTTCTATGAATATTTTCATCATGTTGAGAAAGGGAGTGCAAGTACTGACTGATGTGTACTGACAGTGGGTTTTAAGTCTGGCTAAACTCGACCCACATGTGGTGCATCTCAAACTGTGGTGCGCATGATAATCACCAGAGATTCTTTGGATCCACACCAAAGGGGTCTGGGTTGAAATTCAAAGATGCATCTTTTAACAGTCAGTCCAATTATTTTGATTTCAGCTGTTTTTTTTTTTAAGCTTCTGGAATTCTGAACACACTCCTAAAGAAGTGTGCTATTTGTTCCCACCTATGTATCTTTGTTCATACCATAATCTGCTGTAAAGTGTACTACCAATTTCCCTCTATTGATAGATACTAAAAGATGGTCTCCAAATTCACATGCAAGTCTCACAAATTTTCTTAACCATTTCAACATCACACTACCGACTATACAGCAGTTACACAATTATTATCTTATTTTATTTACTATTGCTATATTTTTACCTCCATACAAATGGCAGAGCGAATTTTGATATGCATAGTTGATATTAAATACTTTAAATAAAACTGTGTTCAAACTAATCTTGAGAGACCACAAGGAAATAAGTTCAGTAGGCTAAATATTCCTTGCTGATCAATTATCTAGGAATATTTTTGTATCTACTTAGAGATACCCATTTATAGAAATTGTTCTAACAGAATATAGGATTGAAAAGCATTAGAATTAGTATTATGCTTGTTTCAAAATTTTTCTTGGAAAAGTTAATATTCATACATAATATTCTTTTGCCTGAGGAGGCTATTAAGCCCAAGTAATATAACTGCATGTGCTGAGTGTGATTGCAATTGCATATATATAACCAAAGACCATAGTAACAGAAGGTTTTATTAGTTTGTATTGATGTTATAGGTAAAAAAGAGAGTACTTAAAAATATCTTTGTGAGACTGATTTCTTTATATACAGTCTGCAGAGCAAATCATTTAAAATAAATTACTAATAGTATAAAATGTATTGAATACAGTATCTAGACTGAATTCAGAAATACAGAGTTCATTGACAAAGATCGGCAGGGGTGAGGAATTGCTCTAATCCAAAACTATACAGTTCTCTATATATCTACCCTTCCATTAGTCAGTCTTCCTGAACCTTGATTTGTTTTAAAAAAATTGATTTTGCTTTTGTACTTGTAAATACAAATAATGATCTCCTTTTACTTTCCACCCATAGCTGCAGAATCCCACATGAATTAACCTAGTGATTTATTGAAAATGAACACATTGATCTCCTTTTACCCTTCCCTTCTTGGCTCTGTAGAGGTACTCCTGCACCCTATGGTATCTGATAGTTAAAACCCTGTGGAGACTGAGCCTCCCTGGTTGAAAATAAATTGCTGCTCATTTTGGTCAAGCTCAATTGGTTTTCTAGAACAGGGCTAAGCTCCTTGTCATGACCACTCAGTTCCTGGTGGAAGGAATTGATTGATTGATCTTGCTCACAATGTCAGAGGAACAATGCACAGAGCATAAGGGATGAGCCACAGTGGGATTTCTGGGTTGGCTTTGCGGGGGGATGTAAAACCCCTGGCAGAAAGGCAAACATGACAGTTGTGATGATAAGTGCCTCTGTACAGCAGATTCTTCCATCGTAGCTGGTTGTGTCACAGAAACAGCAGGTATCAGGCAAAAGTAATTGCTGCTAGGTTACTTACAAAAATCCAGTAAAGTAATTTCTTAAAAACCATATCATCATTCTTAAAAATAACATACACCTGATCTGTAGCTTCTTTTTTAAATGCATCTGTTCAATTTCATGATTACTTGCACATAATGCAATGATCAAACGTGTATAAATGAGAATATTTCAAATAAAATGGCTCACAACCAACAAACATTGTTTTCTAAAATTATGATGACTGTTGAATGTCTTTGAAGTAAAACTTTAGTCTAAAAAAAGCATCTTTCCCTATGGAGAAAAAGGATGTTGAAACTAAGCCCAAAGGCTGGCTTCATGTTCCATTCTCTCATTTCCCAATTTATTGAACACCTGCCATATGAGACATATACTAGAACTTGGGGCCACAATGGTGAATAAAATGATATCCACCATCAAGAATTAGTTAGCTATATGCTAAGGTAGACTGAATGCAGTGTGATAAGTGCTGTAATATGGTTAGGGACAAGTTGGTGTGGGACACATAAGAAGAAAGTTCCAATATTGTCGACCATAGAACATAGACCTGTTTGAGGAGTACCTCACAAGGACTAGGTAAGTGTAGGTGATGTAGTCAGCAAAAGTTTCTTTTTTCTAAAAATATTTTATTTATTTATTTTTAGAGAGAGGGGAAGGGAAGGAGAGTGGGAGAGAAACATCAATGTATGGTTGCCTCTCATGTGTCCCCTACTGGGGACCAGAATTGAACTGTGATCCTTTGGTTCACAGGCCCATGCTCAATCCACTGAGCTACACCACCCAGGGCAGCAAGAGTTTCTTTAAGAAAAATAAATGGCTTTTTCACAATCATTTTAAATTTATTCAGAAACACTGCCTTTATAGGACTAATTAACCACAAACTAGGACTTTATAAATCTAAGCATTTCATTTCACTCTGGCCAGTGTGTCTCATGTGGTTGGAGCATTGTCCCACAGCTGAAAGTTTACAGGTTTAACTCCCAGTCAGGAAACATGCCTGGGTTGTAGGTTTGATCCCCAGTTTGAGCATGTACAATTCTCAGTCTGAGTGTGTATAAGAAACAATTGATCGATACTTCTCTCTCATTATGTTTCTCTCTCTCCCCTCTTCTCTCTCCTCTTCTGTCTGGAAGGAATGAAAAAATGTCCTCAGGTGAGCATTAAAAAAATTAATTAAAAAATAATTTAATTTTAGTTAGCTATCAACAGAATATTTTACTTAATTTTTCTTTCATAAACAAAATAAAATGTGTCTTCCGTTAATATATAAAACGTGATTTAAACAGATCACAGTAAAATATTTTAAGACACATTCTTCAAATATTTAACACTTCCCACAAGATACTAAGGCAGTAATATCAGATCTCATTCATGCCATACACTCATTTAAAGCATGTCCGTGGCTTCTTATAATCACAAAAAAATATTTCAAGCAATTAAGACAGACATTAAGATCCCTCATTGTTTGCCTGCTACTGTCCTCTCCAGCCACTTCTTCCAACTCTGCACTTTGAATAGCAGACCCAAAGATCACACACTACTGTTCTTCCTGAATCCACTCAGCGTTGTGTTATGGCCTTAATATGTTTTTTATTTGTCTTCACAGTCTTTTGTCTCATTGACAGAAACCAATAAACACTTTCTCACTCATCATTTGTTCATCATTCATTTGTTGGAATGTTTTTCAACACCCACAGCACAATGAACTTTTCCTGGTCTTCATTTCTCTGCGGGCATTGTACTGTTAATGATGTAACACTTTTTTCCCTGTTTGTTCTCATGCAGTTGATGTCATTATTTGTAGATTCTGCATTTGCTAACGTTTACCTAAAGTGCCAATAACCATGGCACTTTCACAGTCATATGCGGACATGCGCAGAGTGACAAAAAAAATTGAGTCACTCCATGCAAGTGTTTCCACTGGTGGTAAAACAAGGCAATACTCTGCTTTCTTGTCCCTGCTTTCTTACTCTAGACAAGTATACTTTTTGAAGACATTTGCTACCATATTTATTAAAACATGTCTGTGCTTTCATTTTGTGACTTGGCTGTTTAAAATGGCCCCCAAATGGAGGGTGGGTGTGCTGCCTGTTGCTCCTAAGTGTAAGAAGGCTCTGTTGTAATTTATGGAGACAACATATATATTAGATACATTTTTTAAGGCCGGTGTTATAGTGCTGTGGACTATAAGTCCAATCTTAATAAATCAACGATACATATATATGGTGTCTTTAGACAGAAACACATGATAAATCTAGTTTATGCATTTTGCAGTTGGCAAAATTGATGAGAGGCTCTCAGGAACCTAATCTTATATGTGCTAATTGGGTGTTTATAGTGACTTTATAGGCCATAGTCACTGCAAATAAGGAGAACTGACTATATATATTTTGACTGTTCTATTGTCAACTCCTGAAGCTTAATAACAAGTTTCGTTCAACTTATTATCTCTGGGACTGACTATCATGCTTAATACTATAGGAGTTAATAGGGGATATTTATCAAATGCTTGTTTAGTAGAAATGTGGATAAATGTGTTAATTAATCAAACAATGACTGTAGACTGTACTTTTGTCAGACTAAATGGAACTATTGCAAGTTTTTGACCTAGCAACTTTTATGAAAAAAAAAAAAGAAAGAAATCCCACTTTGAGAAGATTAATTTAAAATGATATCAGAGAAGGCAAGATAAAAATAAAAAACAGAATAAAAATATATTCTACTTAGAAAGGCTTTCTAAGAGTACAGGAAGAAGTTATGTCCACTTAATATAACAAAGAATGGAAAGGCCAGATGAAAGGAAATTCTAGTAAGAGAAATTTTAAGGTACAGTAGTAACTGTATATTGTCTACATTCCTCCTATCAAATCACATACCAAGAGGTAGAGCCAGGAGACGAAACCAGGTTTCCTGCCCGGTAGTCCAGTTTTTGCATTTAAAAGCCTTTGAGCTGTCATAGACCAAAACATTAAAAATACCATAGACCCAACTCTGTGTAGTATCTTCTACTGTCTGAATATAGAACAGGGTCCCCTGGTGATATGTGGAATAAAGGTAAAATTATGACTGCAGGGAGGCCAAGTTTCTTCTTCGTATCCATATCCTCTGGTTTTCATCACGCTCACACAGCAGAGGCGGCAGTCAGGAAAGGAGTGCCGTGTGGACTCGGATTCCAGATTCCCACGACTAAGCAGAGGGAGCAGTGAGGGTAACACGACACCCCTTCATTTATTCTCTGAGGCAGGAGGATCCATCTCCCAGAGCACTGTGAATGCTATTGCTGTCTCAGTGGCAACAGACCTGCTTTGTGAGAGCCTGGTCTGTCCTAAGTAGACTTGGAATCTTCTTTTTATTACTCTTAAATAGAAATAGTGATGGCCCAGAATACAGAGGCACTTCAGGTAATTTTTCTCTTATAGTTCCTTGGAATTAGATTGTCCTAGGAATATAGTTCAGCTGAATTTTGAATGGCAGAAGTTGTTTGAAGATATAATTTGGCAACCAGCATTTGCCTTTTGTCACAAAAATTGATCAATTAATCCATCATTCAAATGGAATGCTATTCTGGGTCTTGCACTATGTACTTGGGAAAGTCTATAAAGTACTATAAAGAAAATTAACTTCCATATAGTTTTCAGTCTCTGCTGAGTTGAAACTGGGTTTATTTAACAGTGGCAGACATTTCTGGAAGCTGCATAAAAAAAGACTTTATGTCTTGTACAGGTGATATTCCTATAAATATTTAATGATATTTATTCATACATTCACTTAATCAAAATATATTATTACTCTGTAAAGAGCTGGAGACATAGCTATTAATGAGATATTGCCTTTCATTTCCACAAATTCACTCTATAATATGGGAGCAAATAATTTCAATACATAGAATACATTTTGTAGAGATAAAAGTGCCTTATGATAATGGTTACTGTGCAGGAAGTATGTGGTTCTTTGAGAATATATAGAAGAGGCATTTGTCTCAAAAAAAGAGAGTAGATACATCCAGGAAATAGTCTTCAAAGGTTTTAATTGAATTCAATCTTCAAAATATTTCAAAAAGCAGTTCAATGAAATTCTAAAATAGGTGGAATGAAGATGGATGGTTGAATTTCTCATCTATTCAGACCTTGAATGAGGCATTCCTGATTGAGAAAATGTTATCATCTCCCGTTGTCCTACAAGATGAGTTTATAAATCCATCATCTCTCTCTCATGACCTGTAAGCTCCTTGAGGGTCGACATCCATTCACATATGTTTGTATTTCTTTTCTAGAGCTTTTATGTCAAAATGCCACAAAGTGTCCTTGGTCCTTCTTTTAGCTCTCAGTACTATGCTGGCCTTCTTTTGTGCTCCCGGGTGGATAGGTACATCACATCAATCTCTGCTTTCACCTTCAAATGGCATTTTCCCTGCACGCATGTCTAATCCAAATTTTCCCTTTTTACAAAGTTACAGTCATGTGGATTAGAACTCCCCTCATGACCTCATGTTAACTGTATCATCTGCAAGGCTCTTATTTCCTAATAAGGTCACATTCACAGGTAGTGAGAATTAGGACTTCAACAGCTTTTGGAGACCGAGAGTCACAATTCAAACTATCATCATGTTCTGGATGTACAATGAGTATATGCTGAGGAAATAGATAAATATTAAGAATGCTTCTAAAAATGACTAAAGGCCCTGGCCAGTAGCTCAGTTGCTGAGAGCATCATCCCCACATGCCAAGGTTGCAGGTTAATACATATATAACTATAACAACAAATCAGTGTTTCTTTCCTCCTCCTTCTCACTCTCTAAAGTCAATAAATAAAAATGACTACAACCCATAATTATAATAAAGTGATATTTTAACAAGGAAACTATATATATATTTTATTTATTTTTTAAAACAAGATGTCATATTTTAAAAGATTTTATTTATTTGTCTTTAGAGGGGAAGGGAAGAAGAGAGGGAGAGAAATATCAATGTATGGCTGCCTCTTGTGTGTCTCCTGCTGGAAACTGGCCTGCAACCCAGGCATGTGCCCTGACTGGGAATCAAACCACAATCCGTTGGTTTGCAGGCCCGCGCTCAATCCACTGAGCTACATCAGCCAGGGCTGGAAACAATATATTTAAAACCCAAAATTATTATATAGGCATAGCTTAGAAATATTGTGGGTTCTATTCCAGACCACCTCAATAAAGCGCATGTCACAATAAATGAAGTGCCAAGAGCTTTTGTTTTCCTAATGCATATAAAAGTTACATTTATATTATAACGTAGTCTATTAAGTATGCAATAGCATTATTTCTTTAAAAATGTATATACATTAATTAAAATCTTCATTATTGCTAAAAATATTAACCATCATCTGAGCCTTCAGTGAGTCTTGTTTGTTTGTTTTAGAGGAAGACTTTTACTGTTATTCTATTGCCCCAATTTCCCCCTGTCGCTCTCCCCTGCTCCAGCCACCCTCTGCTCCCACAGCCAGTCCCCACCCTGTTGTCCATGTCCATAAGTCATTTATACTTGTTCTTTAACTAGGCCCTTCCCAGTTTTTGGTCTTTTATTCCCCTGCCCCTCCCCTCTGGCCGCTGTCAGTTTGTTCCTTGTTTCTATGCCTCTGGTTCTATTTTGGCGGTTTGTTTGTTTTGTTCATTAAGTTCCTGTTATAAGTGAGATCATATGGTATTTGTCTTTCACTGCTGGCTTATTTCACTTAGCATAAGGCTCTCCAGTTCCATCCATGCTATCAGAAAGGCAGGAGTTCCTTCTTTCTGCTGTGTCGTACTCCATTGTGTAAACGTACCACAGTGTTTTGATCCATTCATTTACTGATGGGGACTTAGGCTGCTTTCAGCACTTGGCTATTGTAAACTGTGCTGCTATGAACATTGAGGCGCATAGGTTCTTTTGAATTGGTGATTCGGAATCCTTAGGGTATAATCTCAGCAGTCTTAATGTTTTTGTTGTTGAAGGATTTTGCCTCAGTGTTGATGAAATGCACTATCTGTGAAGTGCAATAAAGCGAAGCTCAATAACATGAGGCATTCTTATAAATAGAAAGAGACTAAAGACTACCTGCTGCCTGAGTTTGCTCTTAAATCTTTGACTCTTTTATTTTTAATCTTTGTCATAAACTGAGTGCAGACATCTTATAATGAATGCTTTTTGAACTAGTTAACCTACCCACATCCTGCGTTTCTACAAGAGTAGACACAAAAGTGGGTACTGAAAATTGTCATTACTAAGACCTCTGCTTACAACAGTTATTTGAATCAAGGTGGCCAGTCGGCTCATACTGAGCTAATGAACTTCTTCTTCGGAGAATTTCAGAATAAGAATATGCAATTTCACCTACATTCGGTGACATATACTGTACTTAAAGGGGGGTATGTATAGCTCATCTCTTTCAACCATATAATGCAGTGTGTAGAATAGTACATAAACAGAACTAATGTACACTTAGAAAAAGGAAATAAAGCAATTGCCAAATAAATACAAAGACAAAAGTCAAATATACCTATTTCTGGTTCATTTAAAAGTGCCTTGCTTCCATAAGAAAGTTCTTATATATTATTTTTCCTTTTGCTTAGCTAGATTTAGAGTTTCTTGAGGAGTAGCACTAATAACATAAAATTTTGAGCCCTAATTCTTAGAGTTTGAATTCTGCTCTACTACCAATGTGCAAAAATGTTTGAATTCCTTTATTCTTCAGTATCTGAACTACAAATAAAAATTATGAAGATAATGTATAGATTGATGACAAAGTTAAATAAGAATACATGTCTTAGAGATATGCATATTTATCTCTGTATATAGTCTTATGCTGCAATAATCACGCTTCACTCAATGATAGATTGTATGTATGAAGGTGGTCCCATAAGACTGTAATGGAGCTGAAAAGTTCCTGTTGCCTGGTGACTCATAGCCATTGTATAACATCAAAGTGCAGGACATTACTTATGTGGCAATGCTGTTGTAAACACAGAAAGTCACATAGAAATACAGCATATACAGTTATATACAGTACCTAACACTTGATAATAATAATAAATGACTATGTTACTGGTCTATGCCATCATTTTATTGTTATTTTAGAGTATTCTCTACTTCTTAAAAAATGTGGCTGTACAACAGTATGCCATGTACACCAATAGCAGCTTGATATACGTCAAGTTTACATCACTTTATTCCATCATTTTCTCTTGTGGTTGATTTAAACTCATGTTGTTTTGTCCATCACGAACCCGAAGCATACAAAATTCCCTGCTAATGTTGCCCATAAGAGGCCACATCGAGTGACTGAAATCAAAAGGAAATTAAAAGTCACTAAGGACTACAGTAGTGGAAAATCAGTAATGGTGATTGCTCATAAGCCAGGTGTGTCTCATTTTACCATACCTATGATCTTAAAGAGCAAAAACCAGTTCATGAAAACTGTTAAAAATATGCTTCATTGAAAGCAAAAAGACTAAAATAAATAAAAGAAGAAACTATATCAGATATAGACAAACTTCTAGTGATCTAGAGCAAAGGCCAGACACAGAAGAATATTGTTCTCACCCTCATGAAAATTACAGTCAAAGAAAAAAGTTGGTTTGTGATATTGAAAGTAAGAGCTGAAACTGACCACTATGTTGAATTTATTGTTAGTTCTGGGTGGCCTAAATGTTTCAAGGATTGTTACTTATTACATATTGTAAAAGTGAGTGGCGAGTCTGCAACGACTGATATCAAGGCAGCTGAAGAATTTTTGGAATCTCTAGACAAACTGACTGTTGAGGAAAATTACTTGCCAGAGATAACATTAAATTTGAAGATTTTTACAACAATCAACAGGCTGTGGTTGACATGGCAAACCACTTTAATATGACTATGAATAAGGATGGCATTGAGGAACTAACTCCTTGGGGTGGTTCCTGAGGAATTGATTAATTAAAACTTATTAGAACTAGAACAGGAATATATAACTGAAGAAGAGGCAAAAGAAAAAGAAAGATTAAAAGAAAAACAGCCTAAGTGCCCATCAGTAGATAAGTGGATAGAAAAGCTGTGGAATACTTACACAATGGAATACTACTCAGTCATAAAAAAGAAGGAATTCCTACCCTTTACAACAGCATGGATGGAACTGGAGATGATTATGCTAAGTGAAATAAATTAGTCAGTGAGAGACAAATACCATATGATTTCATTTATATGTGGAATCTAATAACAAAATAAACTAATGAGCTAAAGAGAATCAGAGGCATAGAAACACGGAACTAACTGACAGCTGTCAAGAGGGGAAGGGGATGTGAGACTGGTAGAAAGAAGGTAAAGGGATTAGACAAAGAATATATATGCATTACATATGGTCATAGACAGCAGTAGGAGGACTGCCTGAAGGAGTGGGGGGTGGAGGGGGTAGACAAAGGGGAAAAGTTTCAAACTGTAATAACATAAACAATAAAATATTTTCTAAAAAAAGAGGAAAAGAATGACTTGGACACCAGCCCACAGTGTCCTCATCATTATGGATGAAATAAGACATTCACACAGACTACAGAGTCTGGTGGAGGAAAAGGGACAGTGTGGCTTTTCTCTCAAGGGGAGCAAAAGCTGCAGCCACCAGCCTTTATTGGGTTTCTCTGCACGTTAACTGATGGTCCTCATTTACTATGCACAGGTTGCTTTAGGTGGTTACCTTTTACAGAAAACAAAGGAGCCAATGCTGTTAATCACATCACAGAAGAGGGATATTTGCAAATGAAAAGTGCAAAAGTGGTCGAACTGGTTATGCTCATCCTTGGAAGGATTAGCATGGATTTTAGGAAGTTACTTTGTAGTCAATGTTTGCCACTGGGGGCTGGGCGCATGCCAAGCAGAATGGTCTCCTACAAAAGAAACTGCAGGAGAAGAAAAATAAAAAGACTGAAGAAAATTCACAGTAAAGGGGATAGCAGAAGTTTTTGCAGACTTCACCAGTCTACTTTAAAAGTTTGAAAACATGGATCCCCAAACTGGGAGGTTTTTATTGCAGGGGTGTCCAAACTTTTGGCATCTCTGGGCCACACTGGAAGAAGAGTTGTCTTGGGCCACACATTAAACACATTGTGACAAGTAATGATAAAAATATCTCATAATGTTTTGAGTAAATTTACAATTTTGTGTCGGGCCACATTCATAGGTATCCTAGGTCGCATGAGGCCCATGTGCTGAGGGTTGGACATCCCTGGTAGAGGAATGTTTGTGGTGCATTATCTGCTTACAGGCAAATCTAGATGAAAATTGAAAGAAAGCTAACCACCATGGACATACTTCTGAAGAGTGACACCTCCTCCAGAAGAACTTTAG
>PVKM010022725.1:0-21638 GCA_004027735.1 Carollia perspicillata
AATCTCTTTTTTCCCCTTCAGTTTGAAATGATAGTCTTACTGGTTAAAGCACTGTTGGTTATAAATCCTTGCTTTTCATCACTTTGAATATGTCATGCCAATTCCTTCTGACCTGAAATGTTTCTGTTGAGAAATCAGCTGACAGTCTTGGGGGAGCTCCCTTGTAGTTAACTGTCTTTGTCTGGCTGTTTTTAAGGTTTTCCTTTTTTTTTTTTTTAACCTTTGCCATTTTAATTATGATGTGTCTTTGCGTAGGCTTCTTTGGGTTCATCTTGTTTGGGACTCTATGTGCCATGTGTCTTTTCCTTCACCAAGCTAGGTAAATTTTGGTCATTGTTTCTTCAAATAGATTTCAATACCTTGCTCTCTTTCTTCTTCTTCTGGTATCCCTGTCATATAAATTTTGTTAGGCTTCATGTTGTCCCAAAGATTCCCTTAAACTGTCCTCATTTTTTTCATTCTTTTTTCCTTTTGTTTCTCTGATTATATGCTTTTTTCTACCTTGTCTTCCAAATCACTGATTTATTCCTCTGCTTCCTCCAACCCGCTCTTTATTCCTTTCGGTGTATTCTTCATTTCAGATATTGTATTCTTCATTTTGACTGATTCTTTTATGTGCGTTCTATGTCCTTTTTCATTCTGTTGAGCATCTTCATAACCATTGCTTTGAACCCTGTGCCTGATAAATTAATTGCATGCCTTCCTTTCATTTAGCTGTTTTTCTGGCATTATTTCCTGTTCTTTCATTTGGGGCAGGTTTCCTCGTCTTCTAATTTTGGCTGCTTCTTTGTATTTGTTGCTTGTGTTACATAGATCTGCTATGACTCCCAGTCTTCATGGTGTGGCCTTATGTACTAAGTGTCCTGTGAGTTCCAGTGATTCATTCTCCTTGATCACCTCATTTGGGAGCTCCAGGAATCTGCCTTGTGTGTATTATGTCACCCCTCCTGTTGTAATTGAATCTTGATTGCTATTGGCCTGTTTGTGCATGGGATCAACACTCCAGCTGGCTGGCTGTGAGGAGACTCAAAACTGACCATGGCATGCTAGCTTCTATGGAGGTTACAATGGTGTTTTTAAAAAGCTCTCAAAATGACTCAAATTTGCAGCTTGGATTGACACTTACTGGGCTAAAATAATTCATCAAGCCAACAAGTGAGATGGGAATAAAATAAAAGTTTTCTTTTATAACAAGTCACTGCAAAGCCCTAGCTCTGTCCCAAGGACTTCCCACAAAAGCTTCTTGGGTACCCCGGGACCTGGGCCAACATCCCTAGAACATGTACAGATCCATTGCACGCCAGTCAGCTACTGGCCATGGAGAAAATTAGAATGACTAACTGTACCCACACCAATTTCATCATCTATATTAGTACAGTAATTTATGGGTCCATACTTCCAAGAGCTGTTTTATAATACATGAGGTCATCGTAAAATGCTTTGTACACTAAGACTCCACCATTTCTCATGCACCTGATTCTTTCCTTCCAAAACATTTGTTTATCATTGTGCAGATATTTCCAGAGAGATTCTGTGGGGTGGTTAAGCGTTCCTAACTTAAAAGTTTATTGTTAGGAGTGGCATATAGCTACCAGGGGACAATGCTGAGAATGGAAAAGCTGTGGCGCCTTTATGTAACTAGCATAAAACTTTCCATATGAAGGAAATTCAAACTCGGGCAGTCAAATTGCTAACGGCTGAAAACAATAAACCTAATTAACTTTATATTTGCTTTAAAAAGAAACAAGCTATACCATTTCCAGCAATAGTTTGATTTTGAAATATTTACTCTAAAGATGACTATGGCTGGCTTTAACAAAGAAATTCCCAATATTAATAATTTTACTGGATAATAGCGTAAAATTAACAGATAGGAAAGCTATTCCATTCACATTCCATTCACAATACTAAAGAAGAATGTAAAAAAATAGGCAAAGACACTTTTTTGTGTGCAGAATATATACAAAGGAAATTATTAAAGTTTGATAACAGATAAAGATGTAAATAAAGAACCATTCGTGAGTGGAAAGAATTAATATTAAGGAGATATAAATGTTTCTCGAAGTAAGTTTTAGGTTTTGTAACATAATTCTAATCAAAATTACATTTTGATATTTTTAGAACAAGACAAATTTTTTCTGAAAAGGAAACAAGTGAGGGTTTTTTTTTTAATCTTCAATAAGAAGACTAATGAAAGAGGATTAATTCTGAGAAAGTAGACATAAAATAAATCGTCATTCATTAAAACAATACTCTATTGACATAATACAGCAGCCTTGACCAGCGTGACTCAGTCCCAAAGGCAAAAGGTCACCAACAAGATTTCCGGTCAAAGCACATGCCTGGGTCGTGGGCCTGGTCCCAAGTTGAGGCACGTACAAGAGGCAGCTGATCGACGTTTCTCTCTCACATCGATGTTTCTCTCCCTCTCTTCCTACCTTCCCCTCTAGCTAAATAAATAAATAAAATCTTAAGAAAATAAATTAACTTAAATTTTTAAAAATAAATACACAAGTTAGTAAACAAAACAAAAACCCAGAAACAGACTTGGATTAGTATTTAATAGTATTTGTAATTTGAAGCTAGAAGCAAGAGGGAAAGAAAAAAATTATTTAATGACTGATTGAAAGAGTTAATTAATGTTTAAATCAGTTTAGACACCCATCTTCTATCATGTAAATAAAAATATATATAAAAAAATAAAATGAAAAACATCAAAAGGAAGCTTCAATTCATATTTATCTTTCAATTTTATTTTATTCTTTCTTTATTTTTATTGTTGACACTATTACAGATGTCCCCATTTTACCACTCTTTGCCCACCTCCCCCCACCCCCCACCCCCTTTTCTCTGTCCATCACTGTCTGCGTCTATGGGTTACGTACATTGCTTCTCTGGCTAATCCCTTCACCTTCTTCCATCCAGTCCCCCCCCTCCTCTCTGACACCTGTCAGTCTGTTCCATGCATCTGTGTCTCTGTTTGTATTTCATTTGTCAGTTTATTTTGTTCACTAGATTCTACATATGAGTGAGATGATATGGTATTTGTCTTTCTTTAACTGGCTTAGTTCACTTAGCATAATAATCTCCAGGTCCATGTGTGCTGCTGCAAAATGTAAGACTTCCTTCTTTTTATGGCCACTTAGTAGTCCTTTGTGTGAATGTACCACAGCATTTTTATTCACTGGTCTACTGTTGAGTATTGGAGCTGTCTCCAGATCTTGGCTATTATAAATAATGCTGCTATAAACATAGGGGTGTATGTATTTTTTCAAACTGGTGTTTCAGGATTCTTAGGATAAATTCCCAGAAGTGGGATCTCTGGGTCAAAAGGCAGTTCCATTTCTAATTTTTTGAGGAACCTCCATGCTGTTTTCCACAGTGGCTGCCCCAGTCTGCATTCCCACCAGCAGTGCACTAGGGTTCCCTTTTCTTCACATCCTCACCAGCATTTGTTTATTGATTTATTGATGGTAGCCATTCTGGGAGGTGTGGGGTGATAGCTTATTGTGGCTTTAATTTGCATTTCTCTGATGATTAGTGGCATTCAGCATTTTTTCATATGTCTGTTGGCCATCTGTGTGTCCTCTTTGGAGAAGTGTCTATTCAGGTCCTTTGCCCATTTTTAAATTGAATTGTTTAGTTTTATTTTTATTTGTTGGTGTTGAGTTGTATACATTCTTTATATATTTTTGAAATTAAACCCTTATCAAATGTATCACTGACAAATATGTTATCCCATACAATGGGTTCCCTTTTCATTTTGTTGATAGTTTCTTTTGCTGTGTAGAAGCTTTGTAGTTTGATGTAGTCTCATTTGTTTATTTTTTTCTTTCTCTTGTCCTAGGAGACACACTGGCAAAAATACTGCTATAAGGAATATCTAAGATTTTACTGCCTATATTTTCTTTTAGGATTTTTCTGTTTTTGCGATTTCTATTTAAGTCTAGTATCCATTTTGAGTTTATTCTTGTATATCATGTAAGTTGATGGTCTAATTTTATTTTTTGGCATGTACCTGTCGAATTTTCCCAACACCTTTATTGAAGAGACTATCTTTACTCCATTGTAGGCCCTTCCTTCCTTTGTCAAATGTTAATTGAGCAGATAGGCATGGGTTGATTTCTGGGCCCTCTGTTCTTTTGCGTTGATCTATGTGTCTGTCCTTATGCCAGTACCAGTCTTGTTTTTATTACAATGACTTTGTAGTATAGTTTAATATCAGGTATTGTGACCCCTCCAACTTTATTCTTCTTTCTCAGATTCCTGAGGCTATTTGGAGTCTTTTTTGGTTCCATATACATTTTTGGAATATTTGTTTTAGATCTGTGCCATTAGGATTTTAATAGGAATTGCTTTGAATCTATAGATTGCTTTGGGTAGTACAGACAATTAATGATCTTGATTCTTCCAATCCATAAAAATGGTATATGCTTCCACTTACTTGTATCTTCCTCAATTTCTTTCTTCAGTGTCATTAGCTTTCCAAGTACAGGTATTTTACCTTCTTAGTTAAATTTATTCTAGGTTCTTTTTGTTGCAATAGTAAAAGAGATTATTTTCTTTGTTTCTCATCCAATCATTCATTATTGCTGTATAAAAAATGCCACTGACTTCTATTAATTTTGTGTCCTGCTACTTTGCCAAGTTCACTTATACACTCTAATAGCTTTTTGATGGAGTCTGTAGGGTTTTCTATTTACAATTTCATGTCATCTGCAAATAATGGCCATTTTAATTCCTCTTTTCCAATTCTGATGCCTTCTGTTTTTACTTCTTGTTTGAGTACTGTGGCTAGAACTTCCAGTGCTTTGTTGAATAAGACTGGTGAAAGCAGACATCTCTGTCTCATTCCTGTTCTTAAGGAAAAGGTTTTTGATTTTTACCTACTGAGTATGATGTTGGCAGTGGGTTTGTTGTATGTATCCTTTATTACATTGAGTTATGTTCCCTCTATTCTTAATATGCTGAGAATCTTTATCATAAATAGATACCAGATTTTATCAAAAATTGTTGCATATATTTATCTAGTCATGTGATTGTTACTATTCATTTTGTTTACGTGGTATAGCATTTATTGATTTGCAGATATTGTAACAATCTGGCATCCCTAGAGTAAATCTCACTTGATTATGGTGTATGATCTTTTAGTGTGTTGCTGGATCCAGTTTGCTAATATTTTGTTGAGAATTTTAGCACCTATGTTCACAATGGATATTGGTTTAGAACTTTCTTTCTTTGTAGTGTTTTTAGCTGGTTTCGGTAATAGGCTATTGCTGACCTTATAAAATGAGCTCACGTGTTTTCCCTCCTCTTAAATTTTTTGGAATAGTTTAAGAAGGATAATCGTTCATTATTCTTTGACTGTTAGGTAAAATTCACCTGTGAAGCCATCTAGTCTAGGACTTTTATTTGTTGGGAGTTTGTTATTATTGTTTCAATTTCACTAATTATAATCTGTCTATTCAGATTCTTGGATTCCTTCTAATACAGTTTTGGAAGATAATATGTTTCTAGGAATTTTTCCTTTTCTTCCAGATTATTGATGTACAGCTGTTCATAATATTTTCTTACAATCCTTGTTTCAAAAGTACATCATCTTTCTACACCCAGAAGTGATGGCATAAACAAAGAATACCAATTTGCTTATTGATGACCACCCTCCAACAACAAGTATTTAATGGTAATCTTCAAAGGTGACAGAGGTCCATCTGTGTTTTGAGGTAGAAAACGGTTTTCTCCTATAAAAAAATGCAGAAAATGACCCTACTCTAATATAAGAAACATATTCTTATTTTTATTTCTCTTAAAGGGAGTCACATTTTCAAATCACATCCTACCAATTACCGGCTCACCCTAGTATTTCCATTCTTGGTTTGGTGTGTACCGTTTCTGTGTAAACCTTGCCTCACACAGCACATGGACTGACCTAACAATTACTCTAAAATGAGACAGAATGCTTACAAATCAAACCTGTTAGTAATAATTCAAATAAAACCTCACATCTTTGTTACTCACAAAAATTACAAATAATTACTTCATCATTTTTAAGATAATTGCTTTCTTTTTTCTGTAACAATTTAAATTTCAAATTACACTCATTAGGATTGCAAAACATAAATAATTTCTGTCAGTCCTCCCCATTTCCTAATCTAGAATCCTGTCTACATGCTGAATTTTATCTCGGAGGTGCCTGCGAAAGAGATGTGCCAGGGAAATTTACAGAGACTAAACGAAGGAGCATATCCTCCTTAAGACTTGACATGCTAATCTAAACTCATTTCTGTTTACTTATGGACATGATTTCTCAAAGACTATACTCTTTTTTCCTTTTGCTAATTTTTTGATAATTCTTTGCAATTCTCAAAACTACGTTTCCTCAGGATAAATAAAATACCAGCTGTATTCACTTCCTTAATGTACTGATGTTGTAATCAAGCATTTCAGTGATGCTCAAGCACTGTGTTATGAACCAGTGGGTTTTATTGGTATAGCCACCACAGAGGTGCAGCGATAACCCCATCAATGATCCCCTGAGAAGTGCACCCCTAAATCAAATATTATGTTGTTGTCATTATTTCAGTAAACCCACCTAAGTCCTCTTACAAATTCTATTACATTTCCAAGCTTTTCAAGTATATGTCAAGTAAACTTACAAATCAATAAGGGAAAGAAGAGCATCCCCTATATTATACAAATGGACCAATAGACATAGAAAATAAATGTCCAGCTTCACAGTTAATGAAAGGAATGCAAATTAAATTAAAAATATAATACTCTTTATTTTGCATAAGAAAAATGCATTTTCTAAAAATAATCACATGCAGTGTTTACAAGAATTTAGGGGCAAGGAAAATATCTGACATTTTGGTGGTTATCAACAGATACAGACCTACTAAGGAGATTTTAGTAAAATATTTCAAGAAATGTAATGTCTTTCAGACTACAAATTCTCCTAGGAATTTGTCCTTTAAGACAGGATCTCAGATGTGGGGAAACCGACTTTGGGGTAAAATGATGATAGTATTAATTATAATAATGTAAACTGGAAGTGAGTGAAGTGCCCAACAAGAGCAAATTGATTAATTTCATCCAATCAATCAATAAATTGTGCCAGGCACTGTTTTTTGGTGACTTTCTGAGCTACCACCTCCTGTGTTGATTCTCATAATACAGCGTTGGGTTTCCAGATGATAGATATAATGCTTAAGTCAGTCTTAATTCCCACGTGCATCTTATAACCCACAGCTTCTGTGCTGATTTTATTATCAGAGAGGGAGTGGGCTACCTGGTGTAGTTCCAGAACCATTTCTCAATTGTAAAACTGCTCTGTGGACGCAGGGCTTGAACTCCAGTCATGTGACGATCACCAAGATGTTACGATGACTGCACTTCCACTGCTGCAGTTAGATAGTTTGGCTTTCCTTCTGAAAACGTACCCCCGCTCTGCCTTTCTCCTCCTGGAACTGTCTTGAACATCTTGTGCTTAAAATAGTTTATTGAAGCATTTGAGGCATTTGGCTGGATTGATGGGAAATAAGGAAGATTTCCTAGGTCTGATCTGTGATCCTTCCTTTCTCTGGGTTCTCCCTTATTTAGCAGTCTTTAGCGTTTGATTTGTACCAGGCTTCTGGCTATTCCTCTGTTTTTCCATGTGCACTGACAAATTTTACAAGGTACTAGCTACATAATTGCCTGCCGCTTTTATGAGCTCAGTCATAGCATTGTTGGGGCCAGGTGCTTTTCCCAGCTAACTTTTTTTTTTTGCTGTGCGTTTCAGATGTGGTTTCAATTTCTTCCCTAAGGCTTCTGAGGCGGGGTTTCTTTCAGGGTATTTAACTGCCTCATTATTGATCATTTTCCCTGGAATATTTAATATCCTCTTCTAATGTCTGTGGGTTTGAACCACTCTTTCTGCTGTGTTCTTTTTTTAAATAAAAATGCCCCTTTTGCCTTCAGGCACAGAATTGAAATTCACAGAGTCTGAAACTCTGCCTGCCTCAGTAATGCCGGCCATCCACTCCTAGATGCTCTTTACCTAACCCTCATCTGCAATCAGAGGAGCAAATTCAATGAGAATATGTGGACAAACCAAAAAAATGTCTTTTTATTATACCTCAGTTGTTACATTTTTGTAATTGTTAACATAAAAATACACAGATCTTCCATATAGGGTGTGACTTTGAAAAAAAAGGAAAGTTTTGCTTGAATTACTCCTTTCAAGGATGAAGTATTAAAGAACATATTCATCTCTTTTGAGACAACCATTTCTAAAATCTCCTTTGTAGGAAAAATTTTGTTCCCTTTTTTACTTTCTTTTCTTTTTTTTAAAGATCTTATTTATTTATCTTTAGAGAGAGGGGAAGAGAAGGAGAGAAACATCAATGTGTAGTTGCCTCTCGCATGCCCCCTACTAGGGACCTGGCCTGCAACCCAGGCATGTGCCCTGACTGGGAATTGAACCAGCGACCCTTTGGGTCGCAGGCTGGCACTCAGCCCACTGAGCCACACCAGCCATGGCCCTTTCCTTTCTTTTTATTGTATCTATATGGGAACACTAGTGTTAGCTGAACCTTGTGGTAATCATTTCACAATATATGTAAATCAAACCCTCATACTGTACATCTTAAACTTACATAGTGATACACATCAATTATTTTCAATTAAAAAATCCAAAAAATAAAAATAATAAATACAACCTCCTTTGTGGACCTTAAAGAAGGACAGAAACTGTATTGAATTCTGGAAATTTCCTCAGCGTAGGTTTCTGGTGCTCTCTTCACACACAAAAATAGTAACTATGCGAGAAGATATGTTAATTAGCTCGACTGTAGCCATCATTTCACAGTCCGTGTGTAAATCAAATCATCATGTTGTACACCCTAAATACATACAATTTTATTTTTAACAATGAAATTAAATAAATTAAGTGCAGGAAAAGACTTCTATGGCTTTCAGAAGTGGGAAGTCATGAAGGGACTTGATATACAATACTAGGAACCCAGAGACACAAAGTTGTTCCTCAAAAATATGCTGATTTCACTTCATAAAATTCAAATACAAAGTGAATTTTAATAGTTTAGACCTACAGAAACAAAGTTTATGTTATAACTTTATGACAAATACAAATTTTTAAACAAACAAAAAAGCTTGTGACAATATTAATTCTCACACTCTACCAAATAGCCCAATGGCGCTTTTTTCAAATGAGTATTAGGCTTAAAACTTTATATTTTTAGAATGTGCAAATACCTTACTAACTTACTATTTTATAATTTATTTATTTAATTATTTCTCTAGATCAATGATTTTTAACCTTTTTCACCTCATGGCACACATAAACTAATCACTAAATTTTGGTGGCACGCCAAAAAATATATTATACTTTTTGCTCATATGTCAAAAAAAATAGGTATAATTTTGATTCATTCACACCGGTTGGCCAAGGTTGTGTTGACTGTTGTCATTTTTCCATTTGACAACCTAAGGGAAACAAGGTCAGTGCCCCGGACTAAATAATCAGGTGTTGCATGTTTTACAAATTCTTGCAGCAGTGTGCCTCTTCTGGTTAAAATCACTTCTCTAGATCATCAGGGGGTTTTTTGGGAGGATGTGGTTATGCATAAGGAGAAGATGCTGGTAATATCTTATTTAAACTTTCATAGAGTGCCCTGGCCAGTGTGGCTCAATTGTTTGAAGCATCATCCTGTGGACCGAAAAGTCATGGGTTTGATTTCAGCTCGAGCAGATCCCCAACTTAGGGGGACTTTCAAAGTGCCAATGCCCAAGCCACACCTCAGAACAATTAGGTTAGAATTTCTGGGGTTAGATCACAGGCACAAAAATTTTTTTGATTTTCCTAGGTGATTCCAATGTATAACCAAAGTGGAGAATTACAGCTCTCAAGAAAAAGAAGAAAAAAAGGCAACTCGAAGCACCTAAAAAGAGGTACAAATGGTCTAACAAAGTTTCTGTGTGGAAAAGTATAAAGTAACGCATTTAGGGAAATATATTCCCAATCTCATTTACAAGATGACACATTCTAGACTATTAATTTTGACTTTGGAAAAGGCTATGTACACCCCGTGTTTGTACATAGTATTCACACTATTTAATAATTACATATTTACCTGTTTCTCTCACTCTAGCCCTCAAAGATGGCAGGGATAGGATCTTTTCTACCACTGATTCCTAGCTCTCAACACAGTACCTGGTCCAGGGTATTTAGTAACCATTCATCCATGAACTGAACTCACGAGAAGTACTAACCCTAATCCCAATCCCAAACCCAACCCTGAAGTGTTGCATCTACAAACCAGTGAACAACAAGAATTACAGGCAAGACCAGAAGCTAGAAGAAACAAGGAAGGACTCTCCCCTGCAGTTTTCAGAGAGAACATGTCCCTACCCAAAGCTCATGAGGAGTTAAATTCATGGATGCATAGCTACCAAGTGCCTCTCTGATGCCAGGCACTGTGATAGACAGTTTGGCTATGGTAAGAAGTGAGACAAGATCCCGTGCTGGTGGGAAGAAAGAGGAAAGAGGCCACACACAATAAGTAAATAAACAAGAAGTTATCAGATATTAAGAAGAATCCAAACCTGGATTAACTGCTTCTACAGTGACTGAGTGATATTAGACTCAAACTGAAAACTGAATGACAAGAAAAAGCCACCCATATGAAGATCCAGAAGACCCAGTATGCATGTTCATAGACAGAAGGAAACTTAGTGTTCAATGGATAAAACATAGGTGGCCTAGAGAGTAGTGGAAATAAGAAACGTGGTAGAAAATGTGGTCAGAGAAGTAGAGAGACGGAGGCCAGATTCAGTAGGATTTCATAGACAAAGGTAAGAAGTCTGAATTTTATTGTAAATGAGATAGAGAACCATTCATTGGAGGTTTTATACTTAGGGGAAGAGCATCATCGATTTATGTTTTTCAGAGATTGCACTAGCTGTGGAAGGGAAAACAGTTTGAAGAGAGACTGTAATTGGTAGCAGGAGACCAGGTAGGAGGCTCCTGCTGCTGTCCAGACAAGAATGAGGATGCCATTTTCTGAGATGAGGAAACTGGAAACATACAATATGTTGGAGAAGGTAAAAATCAAGAATCCTGCTTTGACTGAGTGTAAAATGTCTATTAAACAAAGAAGCAGAAATAACCAAGAAGGGAGTTTCAGACACAAGTCTGGTGACCAGGGGTAAGCTCAAGGCTAAAGACCAATACTTGGGAGAAATTGGCACATGTAGAGTCTTTTCTACCGAGGGGCTGGGTGACAGTCCGAACAGTAGAGAAAGTAAACAAATAAAGGTGAGAAGGGACCCCAGTAACGAGCCTGCTGTGATCATCTATTGGCAGAAACAGGAAAGCCATCAAAATCAAAGGATGAAAGATACAAAGGAGAGTGTGGTTTCATTAAATGCAAAAATTAACTGAAATACTGGACAAGGAATACAGAATGCTTGGAACACTTTTCTAGACTGAAAGTATTTTTTATGTGTTCGTCATATAATATTGTTATTTCATCCCTTATTTGAGGTGGCTTTTCATTTATACATAGCTAATACTCTAAATTTTCTGAAAGAAAAAATAATCATGTTGATACCCATTACCTAATATTTTTGTAGGTGTAAAAATAATTCATGTACTTAAATATAGGAAAACGGGAAATGGTTCTAAAACGCAAAGTGGATATTTTCTTCCGCGTTTTCATATGAAATGAGACTCCATCTGTACACCACCGCACCAGGCTTAAGGCCGTGGTTTTGCTCAGCTTGGGGAAGTTGGGACGGGCAGGGTTTCCCCTGAGGGCGGCCTCTCAGGACAGCTCAGGGAATAGCTTCTCCTGGATGTGCTTCCTCTGGCAGAGTCTCAGACTCGTCTCCTCTCCCCAGTCCACTGGAGAGCCGTTGCTGCGGGGAGCCATCCTTCTCATTGGAGTTTGCCACATCCACCAAGAGGGTTGAGGGAGAGCGCAGCTGACAACCACTGCCTTAGGCATTAAAAAGTAACAAAGCTTACTTTGATGCCTATTGTTAAATATCTAGCGAAAGACTAGGAAAAATGGATTTGAATTTTTAATAGGAGAATGAAGTAATAATAGAATCATTATGTTCTTAAGTTGTATTCCATTTAAGGCTAAACTATATTTTTAAAATTCATACCCACCTAAACTGCTTTCCTAATACAAAGTGTACAACAAAGCTTAGTAAAAAGAAAAATTCACATCATGGAAAAACATAGCATAGTGCAGTGTCTAAGAGACAAACAAGCAAGCATGGATGTAGGGGTGTTGTAGAGCCTCCAGTTACCTCTGAACATGAACTTATTTGAAAATAGTCATTGCAGATGTACTTAATTAAGATAAGATTACATAAGGGCTGGGTGAGCCCTTAATTCAATATGACCGACTTCCTTACAAGAAAAGGTGAGAGGCACACAAGGAGAAGATAGCCACGTGACAAGGGAGGCGGAGAACGGAGTGCTGCTTCTACAAGCCAACGAACACCAAGCACGGCAGGCAACCCCCGAAGCTAGAAGAAGCAAGGAAGGACCCTCTCCCCGCGGAGTTTGGAGAGAGCCTGGCCCTACCACAGCGTAATGTTGGACTTCTGACCTCCAGAACTGTTATCAGTCAGTGTATTGTTTTAAGCTCCCCGTTAGGATTTCTTTGTTACAGTGGCCGTGGGAAACGAATGCGACCTCAGCTCTGTCGCCTCCTAGCTCTGTGACCTGGGACATTCCGGTACTTCTCTATGCCACAGTCTCTTCAGATGTGACATGGAGATCATAGTAAAAATACTGGACAGGACTGTGGCGAAGATTAAAGAAGGGAATGTAAGTAAAGCAGTTAGAAAAATATTAGGTGCTTAGCCAGGTTTATATAAACTTCTGTGACACTCATTATGAATATGTAAAGGACCAACACTAGCACCTGACCCCGCAGATGGTATTCAATAAACAGTTGTTTTCATGCTACCGTTACAGTTTACTAATCAATATTCATTTTTAAATGTGGTAGCCCTTAGAAAATAATGTACAGTGTTTTACTATTCAGACCATTTTGTGGTCTCAGATAAGTCTTTCAATAGACTTTTTTTTTTTTAATTTGCATCCTGAGCAAACGAAGCCTACTTTTCAGCCCACTCTTTACAGCCCAACTCTTTGGTGCAGAAACATGGAATTTAAAATGGCTACCAAAGAAAGCTTTAATTGCACAGATGACTTCTTGGCCCGACCACTACCCCCAAATTACATTCATTTCAGAACTTGAATCCACGGAAGCTTGTTTTGGGGGTCCTGATCCTTCCATGAAGATATTTGGAAATTGACGGAATTCTTAATTTGTGTGAATGCTGACCTGATTTTGACCACACATTAATGTTTCTTAAAAGTTCTATGATCTCTTAAAAATTAAGTGCCTTTTACATATTCAGAAAGTAATTTCATGTTACACATCATATCAACTACTCGTACATAGCTGTACTTACATGTACCTATTGCTTCTTGCCCCTAAAATTTATTTAACATACATTCATTCAGAAAGCATTTGTTGAATTATTTCATACAGATCACTGTTGGGAAAAAGAAAGTAGAGAAATGTAAGAAACTAATCATAGAAGGAAGAACAAAGCATATAACAGGAGCAAATATATGAGCCATCAATTCCTCTCGGGGCGATCAATAAAAACTTTATTGTGGATGTAGCATTTGATGGAACTCTTGGATAAGGATCTTAAAAATGTAATTTTTCCTTTTAACTTTTATGTTTTCATAATAATTTCAATGACTTACAAGAACGGCAATAAAAAAACGGAATCACTGATAATCCAAAGTATATGAAAATTTGTCCAAGGTAAATCTAAAACATTTGTCAGAATTCTATCGAGAGCATTTGACTTCAGAGCCTAAAAGCAAAATCTGTTCCTTAAGTGACAGAGGCCCTCAGAGTAAAGGGCGGTGGAGTGTGGGGGTGAAGGAGAGGGATCGGGGCCACGAAACGGAGGTGGCCGGGAAGAGCTTTCTGGCATGTCTTCATGTACCACCTGCAACAGTATGAGAGTCAAAGGAATAGGAAAGTTTGTCGTTATTTTAATTCTGGTGGTGTTCGAAAACAATGGAAAACCACCACTTTAATACAGCCTCCCTTTTGGAGTTTGGCAAAACAAACCCGTAAGAGATATTGGATTTGCTTTCTTTGGCAAAGAGGGGCAGTTAAACGGCTTCCATCTGAAACTCTTTACCATCTTTGGAGGGCCAGCAGCTGAGATCATGACCCACCTGTGCGTTCTCCACGGGACCCACAGGGAAGCAGGAACCTTCCAGAAACTATTGATGTTGAGCAGGAAGCTCCAAGAACTATTACCGAAAAAAAGAGAGGGAGAGAAAGAAGTATATAAATACATACATTCAGATGTATGGATGTATTGATACAAAGCCTGTAGATTGCAACATTAGTCATCTGAAAATGCCCAATGTAAAGTACAATGAAGCCATCGAGAGCTGCTGGCCAATATTATTCGTCACTTAAGTTATGAATTCACAGCTAACCACAATACTCTCAGAGAAACAGACGATGCTTTCACAGGGCCTAACTTGTCTTAATGAGTCAGACAGTTACATAGATAATTAAACAAAACCTAGCTAAAGGGTCCTATGATCTGAAAATTCAATTTTGTCTGCCTTAGAGCCATCGGGATACATTGTTTGTTATTGTTGTTCAATTTTCCGTTTCCTTTTGAGTCCGGGTCTGGTGGGGAACCTTAGAGAAACAAGGTCCTAGGTGCCCACTTCAGAAGACTCGCAACGAGTCCGAGAAACGGCACGGCCTGACGGTGAGAACAGGAGCACGCAGGCTCTGGTATCAAATGCAGGCTTTTACTTCCCGACTCTGGAACCCTGGACAATTTGTGTGACGTCTCTGAGCCTCAATATTCTTGTCTACAAAATGGAGTAAACGGCACCTCATTCCTAGGGTGAGGGGCAACGCACAGGGCGTCATCAATGAGAGTCGTTAGTATCCCGGCGCGCTCAAGTAGCTTCTCAGCGTCTTGATTTAAGTACTTCACACTTCGACTTAGAATTAATGTCATTTTTTTTTGTCTGAAAAGACTTCAATGGGAAACAAAAGAACACGTTTCCGCTACTTTTCTAACAACCCCTAAAAGCCTTGGAAAGATCTCTCAATTTCAGGCTTGAGAAACTGGCACGAAGAAAGACCTTTTTTTTAATAATAGAAATTACATGAAAAGCAATCCTCGCTGTGCAGTCTCACAGGCTCTTGCAGACACTAATGATCCTGGGAATGAACACAAGCTAGCACCTGGACTTTCTGCATCGTGATCCAGCCACCCTCCACCACGAGCCACAAAGGCTGGGGAGAAATGCGTTAGGTCACAAAATATACACACAAATGCCGCTCACCACAGTATTTCCTTCGGATGGGACATTGGAAATCAGAGTTCAGCATTCTACTCATTGGAGATACTGAGATGCTTCTACAGGTGATGATTTTTAAATAAACTTCTATACAGATGTTTAACAAGAAATCTAGGCAGAGCTCTAAAGGACTGGTTTGAATCAAGTTCCCTGAAAAAGATACAGTAAGGACTGGGTTACTGCTCATTGCCTCGTCCAATATATCGCTACATAAATGTTCTTCATATTTGGGGAAGCTTATGGTATGACCCTTCCAAAATTCCTCTTCCTGGGCCTTTGCTAGGGACGTTTGGGTGTACGTGACTGTCCACTCTTCTGTAGTGGCTTTTGACTTAAAAGTACAGTGGGACAGAGACCAGCAGAGCAGGCTAGAATAGTGCCACCCCCCTTGGGGACCATTGTAAATATTGACTCATGACATGTTCTCACCAATCTTGCAGAAAGCGTAGTTGCCTTTAAAATTCCACATATCACCTCCCCCCCCAAAAAAACCTGCACAAATCTAAAGCACTGAAGTAAATTATAGGGTTATAATGGTGAGCAAAAAATGGATCAGCAGATTCAGCTCATGCACCGAAAGAGCAGGGAAGCATGCCCGTCTTCACAAGACTGGGTCATGGTCTGCAGTGTAATTGC
Source organism: Carollia perspicillata (assembly GCA_004027735.1). NCBI lineage: Eukaryota > Metazoa > Chordata > Mammalia > Chiroptera > Phyllostomidae > Carollia > Carollia perspicillata. The sequence continues at coordinate 16,079 of PVKM010022725.1, forward strand.
TGTAATGTTTGGGCTTGTTGATGGACTTCTCTCTCATTATGATGAATCGTGGAAAATAGAAAAAGGACAACCCTAGGAAGTCAGACCAAATTATTCAGAGTATTCATATTTCAGTGGGAAAATATTTTTAATGAGGGACAATTTCTAATCAGCATGGATTCTGATCTGCATAATTACTAAACTAGATTTGGGTAAGGATAGTACAATGTTCCATTCTACTATTTAAAAAAAAGAAAAAAACCTTCGGCTCCAAAATTAACATATATCAAAAGTCTTCTTTAATGATTTTTTATATTCTTACTTCTAAAACCTCATAGCAAACACAACAAATAGAAAACAGAATTAGTGATTCCACTGGCTGCCTTCCCGGCCTAAGTACTCACACAAATGAGATTTTTATATTTCTAAACATCTGCATTTCATTCCCATCTTCTCCCAAGTAGAGAATTTGAGACAGGATAAAGGAGTAGCTCTTCATCTACAGAACAAGGGCACTCTGGCTTGAATGGGCCAAATGTCTTAGAAAGTCCATCCACGAAGAGAAAACTCGCAAACCACACCTCATGCTCGTACGTAGTTCTGTGTTTCCTCCTACTCAGCAGATCGTCCTGGGTAACTGTTTAAATTCTTTAGATTTGGTAATAAACAGTTGCCATTTTGACCATTTCCTTTAGCAAAGCCACAAACTACAGAATAAATGAATAGCTCCTTTCCTTTGATGGCCTTGCCCAAGGGCTGTTTTAGCACCCCGTAAATCCTGTAATTGTATAGGCTCATTTGGCAGCGTGTGGATTTTTCTGCTAAATCACAGTGAGAAGAAGATCAGGAGGAAACCTGAAAAATAAAGCATTAGAATGGCATTAGGAGATTTATAGTGGGAGGGAATGGCACTGGCAAAGGCCCAGCAGGGCCTTTATTCCTGGTAAGGCAGAGGCATGGCTAAGCATCAAGCATCTTCCGTGTTGGCTGCGAGCAAAGCTGAGCGTTCGATCTAGTTCTTTTTCTCTCCTGCACGTTGCTGGTGTCAGGGAGGGTGTGACGAGATTCCAAAGCAGGCCTAGCTGTCAGGGATATGGACTGGGTGAGTTTTCGTTCTTTTATATAGATGGTCTGTAAATGGACTTACTGCTCGTGGTGGTGGGAAAGCAGGCATGGGAAATAGCACGCAGCCATTTGTGCCTGCCTTGTTTCTTGTTTGGTGTATGTGTGTGTTTTCCCCCAAGGGTCTCTATCAAGTCAATGTGTGTAAAAGCATCGTAGAGTTCTGCCAATATTTTATAAACGGCATTTTCATGTGTCAACAAGCAGTCAGTGTGGGGTAAGCTAAACCATCCCGGCTCTCGGGGGGATGGTGATAGTGGGTTTGAAATCCAAAATGCACCCTGTTTAATGAAACCTGTCCTATTGTCTGGATAAGAAACTTCAGTTGCTGTGTTTATAAATGCTGCGAGAACAGGGAAGTATGAAAAGACATATAAAGCATTTCCCCTAATGGTATCAAATTTAAATGTTTTCTAGCAAGTTGAAACCAGCATAAAGCTTCAGTAATTAACAGATTAAGATCTATCAACAGACTCTTTACATCAGAAATGGAAAGGAAAATTACAGGTCTTTTAAGAAGTTAAGGCTTCTCATAAAGCAATGGCAGGGAATAACTGCATATCTTAACGGAAATTTTTTTGGCAAAATAAGCAGTGCTAAATTATATGGAATGTGTAATTCTTTTGAACTGTCTGAGACTGACTGGGGATTCTATAAAATAGAAGTTTCGGGTTTTTGAACATGATTGCTAATACTTACAGGCACACCTTGGCCATAACTGATAATTCATGTCACCTGCATCTCACTTATTCCGGGCGGAGTCCAGCGCCTCCCCCCCCTCTCTCTCTACACTCTCTTCCCAGGTGATCTCGAACACTCCTGGACCTTCGAAAGCCACGCTGGTGCTAATGAATCCCAAACACAGTACCCCACCTCTGAGCTCTTACTTGAGCTCCAGACCGGTAAGTTTAGTTACCAGCCTGACACCTCTGATGTCTAATTTATCAGGCACCTCAAAGTTAGCTTGTCTGAAACAGAACATTTTGTTAGGTAGCAGCTAGGAATGAGTGGCCAGAGGGGAAATAGAGGCAGGACCATCATCATTACAATCTAACAAAGGATACAGGAGGCTAGGAGCAAAAGAAAGACATGTCTCATGAATTGACTTAGCAGTCCTGAGCTTGGTTTGACAAGATTGCTGGTGGCCCGAGCATTGCAGGCAAAAAATAGTGCGGGAGAAGGGGAGAGTCCTTTGAGACTGTGCTGAGAAAGGGGCTTCCGTAACAATCTCACTAAGATTGCCAGGCGTCCTGATGGTGGGGATAGCCCTTGAGATTCTGTGCTGCGAAAGAAAACTCCTATAACAATTTCACTAAGACAAAGAACCTTTACTAACTGAGAAAGAAAGCTTTTGTAGCTGTACATTCTTCCCCAGGGGAAGAAGGGGGAAACCTAGAAGCCAGCTGAGGTATATAACCCCTGAACCCAATAGTCAGCATACTTAGATTAGCCAAGTACCCACTTGTAGCCTCAGCTTAAGTGTACAGAACAAGCTCATTAACGAACTTACCAATGAACTTACTAACAACGTTATGTGTGCCTGCTTGCAGCTCTGTGCTGGCGTGTCCCATAAATAAACTTGCTATCTCATTTCGACTATACGTGTTTGTCTCTCACTCGAACTCACGTCTTGTAGGCAAGACAAGAACTGAGGCAGGGGAGAGGGCTTCTTGACTCAGGTTTCTCTCTCCCACCTGTAACAATTTGATCTTCAACTTCCCTATACACGTGTGCATGTGTGCACACACATGTGTGCATGTGTGTGCACACACATCACAACAGAACCAAGACTGTTTCTGTCTGGGTTTTACCCATCTCATTAAAGAGTATCACCTTCCTCCCAGTTGCCCAGACCAAAACCTAGGAATTTCTATTAATTATCTTCTTTATGTCTCACATAGAACCCTTTGGCAAGTTCTGTTGCCCCCTCCTCTACAACACATACCAAATACTTCCACTTCTCTTGCTTTCCACAGCTACTACCCTGTCCTAAGCTCCGTTTTCTCTCTTTGCCTCCTTAGAGATTCTCCTGCTTCTATTCTTATATACAGCACAAGGAAAGAATTTGGAGAGTTTTCTATGCAGAAAAGAATCAACTGAAGGTTCCTGAACAAGGGTATGGAAATTTAGCAGTCAGTAAAGTCCATTAGCAGAAGGACAGGATCCCACTGTGATAGAGGAGTATTGAAAAGATGCAAGAAGATGGGCAACTGGTAATTCAATCATTGCTACCAAAGCAGAACAGTTTCACTAAAATAAGCTGGAATCAACCAAACTAAGTCACAGACTTGGAGACATTCCCCTACCCTGATCCAATCTGTCCTGTGGCTATTGATGGACTGGCAGAAACCAGAAACTCCGTTTGGATACTGCACATCTATGCCTTTCTTTATTGACGTAGTCAGCTAAATTGTCAGTTAACAAACACTTCTTGAGCGAGTCTATACCCAGGCACCACAGCCTACCTGGGTGGTACAGAGATGAATGGCAGCGGAGCCTTTAGAAACCTGCATCCTAGAAAACAGAAGTGCAAGCAACTCATTACAATTTCACGTGACAAGTGTCATGGTAGTGGTGAAGACAAGAATCAGTTGTAGAAGCATCCAGAAAGGCTTCACTGAGGAAGCGACTTTGACTTGGAACGTGAACACTGAATGGGGTTTTCCCCTTTCCAAGGAGAAAAGGAACATCGTAAGCAGAGGGAGCAACATGCGAAAAGGTAAAATCGGTGTTTTGTGGGGTTGGTGAGTGAAGACCTAGTGGGCAAAAGAGAAGAGATTTTTTTAATTTCAAAAAAAATATTTAGTTTATCTTATTTTATTTTTTTAATTAATTTATTTTTATGGGGAAGGTATTTTTGCTTTGGGTTTCAGGGAAAAATCAGTCTCTTTTTTGTGCTCGAAAACTTTTTATGTCTTCAGCTCAAGAGCATTACAATATTTTAAAAGATTTTACCCATTTATTTTTAGAGGGAGGGGAAGCGGGGAAGAAAGAGAGGGAGAGGAACATCAATATGTGGTTGCCTCTCACACACCCGCTACTAGAGACCTGGGCCACAACCCAGGCATGTGCCCTAACTGAGAATCGAACAGGTGACCCTTTGGTTCACAGGCCGGCATTCAGTCCACTGAGCCACACCAGCCAGGGCAGGAGCATTACAATTTAAGCCCCCTAACCAATCACATATTGCATATTGATTGTACCTACCATGTTCCAAGGCACAGAGCAAGGGGATAGGAAGACGCATGATACAGCCAGTGCCTTCAATCAAGTCACAACTTAAATAAGCCATCCAGAACAGCAAGACAAATTAGAACGAAATCCCCTTTTTCTATCAGAAGTGTAGCAGGAACAGATTAATTGGTGAATCAAAAGTGTATAGCATGGTAAGTTAGTAAGGAAAAATTAATGGGTGTTAATGTCTTTGCCCCAGGGAAGAGAGCTACGCATTGTGCTTTGACAGCAGGCAAGGGAACAGGATGTCGATTCCATAGCTCCAACCCCTGCTTGCTCTCTGCATTGCCAGAGGAGATCCCACCTACTCAGACTGGGAGGGCTGCCCGGAGCACTGTAGGGAAGGGGGCTGCAGGGTCAAAGGGCCCTGGAGACCACAAAACACCTTTTCCTCAAGCTCTGCAGAGAAGCAGGCCCTCAAAAGTCCCTGTAGCCTTGGAACATGAACTTATCAGAGGCGATCATCAGGAGCTAACGTGAGACTAAATGTTTCCTGGGCTCCTAACCATTTACTCTCATAACAACCCTGTGTGGTAAGTACTAATAGTATACCCTCAGAACAAACATAAGGAAGCAGACTCAGAGAAGGCCATTGACTTGCCCGCTGTTATCCCACTGTGTTAGTTTTCTGTGGCCGCTGTAACAAATTACCACAAACTTAAAGGCTTAAAACAGCAGAAATTGTTCTCTCACAGTTCTGGAGGCCAGAAGTATGAACGTAAGGTGTCTGCAGGATTGTGCTCCATTCAAAGCCATTATCGAGGAATCCTGCCTTGCTTCTTCCAGCCTCGGGGGCCCCGCGGGCTCCTGGCTGATGGCTGCATCGCTCCACTGTCTGCCTCCACCTTCGTTCACGTGGTTTTCCTCTCTCCGTGTCTTCTCTTCTTCGAAGGACACTCAACATTGGGCCAAGATGGTCTCATCTTGAGATCCATAACTACATAATATGTGCAAAGACATTTTTTTCCAAATCAGGTCACATGCACAGGGTCAGGGTACTGGAACACAGGCGTGTCTTTTGGAGAGCCACCGTTCAACTTACTAAACCTGCTATAAAGCCTTGACTCTGGCCTATGAGGAAGAGGATTTCAGTAACGTCTGATGTGTCATTACTTGACAACCCAGGAGAATGGGGGCTTGTAACGCATTAACTTTCATTGTAGGTGACGGTAAGGTGACATATCTTTTACCCAGACTGTGAAGTGAAACTCATACCCACAACCAC
>PVKM010022726.1:0-21627 GCA_004027735.1 Carollia perspicillata
GGTGGAGGGGAATGAAGGGGGAAATGGGAGAACTGTAATGGCATAATCAATAAAAAAGTTAAAAAAAATAAAAATAAAAATCTACCAAAACTCAAAGGGAACAGCCAGAGTCTGTACCAAATGTGGCATCTGAACCACTACCCACTCCCTCCTTCTCCCCTCCCAACTCAGTATGATAGAAACTCCAGTCCAGGTGGGTAAAGCCAAGAATACAGGGTTATCTCTCTACCTCAGCTCCCAGCCAAGGGCAACAGTATCTTCTCCAGAGTTGTAGGCCACCAGAATTTCTCATCTACCCCAGCCATGTGCTGCCACAGTTCAATTCCAAGCAAATGAGAAGAAAAGGTGAGGAGCAACCTTCTTTCACCCCACCTCCACTCTTAGGGTAAAAGCTCTACCTTAGACATGGCACATTAATAGTGGGCCCCTGATTACACACCCTAGCTCATTTGTAGGGAAAAGGTTCCAGTAGAGGCATGTCAAGAAGACCAGAGAGGCTACATCCCAACCCAGAAGGCTGTTCCCAAAGTAGGAGTGTCACTCAGAGTGTGGCATACCTGTTACCACTCCCAGCTCAGAGCTGTTGCTCAGTAATTTTTGCCTAGGGAGAGAATCAGGATGTTAAACAGAGAGCTCCCAAACAGATGAATTTATTTGAAAGACTATAAAGAAGTTAAAGCCTAAGAGTACTCAAAACAGCAAATTTTGGTGGAAAGCAATTAAGCAGAAGCTGGCTTTAAAAGCCATAAAAGCTAAACCAAAGGTCTCCTAGTTTGCCAGAGAGAACCAGGGAAAGAGACAGCTAAGAGGCTTTCTGGCATTAGAACAAACCACAACAATTGACTGCAAATACTATCCCTTCGAAGGATCCAGGATTTGACTGACTCAGGATGTAGAGTAATTTATACTCCAAAGGATTGTTGAAGACAACAGAGCAATCAGCCAATGACTAGTTGAGCTTAACAGCTGGACAGGATCAAGGAAACAGTAAGGAGCCCTGCTACAACCACTGTCATCCCAGAGTGACTGTGTATACACTGAAGGGAGTGACATCTGAGGACCAATGTCAAAGGCCCCAGAATGTGGAGGAAACAGACATCACTGAAATAAGTCCAGCCAGACACTAAAGAAATAAACAAGCCAACTATAATAACAAGTTTCAGGGAATGGAGAGGTAGGGTGGATATCAATATCCAGAGTGGCTATAAACAGAAAGTATCAGTAAAGAGATAAATATTATTTTTTTAAAAAGAACCAAATGGAAATTCTGATGTTGAAAAGTACAACTGAAATGAAAAATATACCAGAAGGGTTCAACAGATTTAAGCTGACAGAAGAAAGAATTAGCAAACTTGAAGATCGATAGAAACAATGCAATCCGAAGAACAAAGAGAAAAAAGATTGAAGAAAATTGAACACAGCCACAGAGAAATGTGGGTCACTATTAAGTACATCAATGTATGTGCAATGGGAATACAAGAATTCCAAGTTTGATTTTGAAGAAATTCTTAAGGTAGCTCAACAAACTCCAAGTAGAATACATGCATGTAGATCCACTTCAAACACACCAGAGTAAAGATGCTTTATTGGTAACATCGAATGTGAGTAACAACACAATCAAAATTAAAAGCATCTGTGTTTCAAAGGACACATCAAGGAAGTAAAGGAAACACACTTAATGGGCAAACAATGTGAACGAACATTACTCCAAAGAAGATATATAAATGACCATTAAACACACAAAAAGATGCTCAACATCAACGTCATGATGGAAATACGGATTAAAAGCACAGTGATGTACCAGTGCACACGTACTAGGACGTCTATAATCAAGAAAAAAGATGATAGCAAGTGTTGGTGAGGGTGTGAAGACATTGGAAATCTCATTCCTGTTGGAGGGATTGTAAAACGGTACAGTCACTTTGAGAGGTGGTCTGGAAGCTTCTCAAATAGTTACCAGAGTTGTCATATGACCCAGAAATTCTACTCCTAGACATATACCCAAGAAAAACGAAAATGTATGTCCACCCAAAAACTTATACACAAATGTTCATAGCGGCATTATAGCAATATAATAGCCAAAAAGTAAAGATAACCCAAACATGGATGAATGGACAAGTAAATCATGGTATACCCATAAAATACAGTATTATTTGGAAATAAGAAAGGATACATGCAACATGAATGAACTTCGAAAACATTATACTAAATGAAAGAAACTAGTCACAAAAGACCAAGTATACATAATATTACATGATTTCATTTACATGAAATGTCCAGAATAGGCAACTGTAGAGACAGGAAATCTATTAGTAGGAGTTGCCCAAGAATGGCGTGGTTGAGGGTGACAGCCAAAAGGTATGCAGCTTTTTTTTAAGGGGCTAAAATTGTTCTAAAATTGTTTGTGGTGTAATTGCACAACTTTGTGAATATACTGAAGACTGTGCAACTGTACACTTTAAATGGGTGAACTGTATGGTATGTAAACTATATCTCAATAAAGACGCAACAAAAACAGTCTTTATATAAATAAAAATAACTTTAAAATTTTTAAAGGATTTTATTTTGGAAATATAACAAGGAATGTAATTAAGCATGAAATAATGTCATTCTTGATAATAGGTACGCATTACAAATATGTGAAGTAAACTAGTTGGTATCTCAACTCTTTTAAAGGATTTATATTTATTGAAATTAACTTTTATTCTTTTGCAAAGATATAACCTTACTTACAGGAATACATTTAATCTAAATGTTCATTGTCATAGCTACGATTCAGAAGTCAACATACATAAAATCAGTTGTATTCATCTTTGTTAAAAAGCTGTACAAAGCTATTCACATAAAAAATAAACGGATTCTTTAGAAAATATTTCAAACTATAAGGTTGGAATGCATGTTTCCTTCTGATACTATTACGCCACTAAATACAATGGTCAGATATTCTTATAGAACTGCACACAGGATTATATATGCCAAGCTTAAAATATTGCAAATTCTAAGAAACTCATAAACAGAAATGGTTCAAAGATTTCTTGATGCTAAATCCAGAAAATGTTGTTCTACAGTGCCCTTTTTATTATGAAAAAGAAGTTCAATGTTTAGAAACCTTGATGGATGAAACATAGTCAAATCAAATATATTCTTTTGCAATTTTTACATCTAATTATTTAAACTGTTAACTTTACACATTAAAAAACTTAATAATGAGCTATTGTTTCAATAATTGTTCAATTTTACTTGCAACTTTTCAGAGCTTCAATTTTAAGACATACTGGCATCTAAAACTGTTAGCAAATAGCAAGAACTATTTATTTTAAAAACTGGACAAATAAAGAGAATATTTTGAAGTATAAATCAGGAAGTAGTTATTTGTTTTACAGAAGGTTCTTAAATATACAGAATAATTCATAACATATGCCCTTTAAATATTCACACATTTAAAATAAACATACCAAAAAATCAAGTGACATAGAACTTTTAGAACCCTACAATTTTATAAAGAGAGACACTAGTTTGACCCATAAAAGACATCAAAATATTTTAACAGTTCAAAATAGAAAGGGCTAAAAGAGTTTTAAAAAACAAAACAGTTTAATGAGATGGCTATTTACTGTGCCTGTCAAGAAATTCATAATTTTTTAAACATATTTTTCAACCCTAACTTGTAACACACTTTGACCTCCATTTCTGCTTTTCCTGGAATCATTCTGGACTATGTGGAAGAGTAACAACATAGGGGCAATTGGTGATTTGGGTTAGTATCCTGAAAAAACATGCCATCTGTATGTACGAAGTAATAAAGAAAAACGTTTTGAAGTACGATGCATACTCCCTAGGTTGTTAAACTGAACAGTCTAACAAAAAGCACCAAGATACAGATGCCAAAAGAGAAAAAATATAAACCAGTACAAACTTTATCACATACCTTATCAGGTAAGTTTTATTTGTTGGCCTGTTTGGCATTTGGGAGCTAAATAAATGAATATTAGCAAGCTAGAAATCCCATTGCTGCCATAATAAAGATTTGTTCCTTAGTAAAAATAGCGTAGTGAGGACTCTCTTGTGCTTATCCATGAGAAAAAAGTTACCGTGATTTTCTTATGAGAAAGAGAAATGGATAATACTGTTTGGAAAATAAAAAGTAAACTTTGAAATGAAGAGGCTAAGGCACTTATTTCAATGATTTTGCAATGGCAAGGGCAAAATACGCTCTGTATTCTTCCAGAAATTCCTTCCACACAAAAACCATAAAGTTGCTCCTTACATAGATCTTTATGGTCAAACCTAACAACTCGTAAGTTACACAAGTGGAATTACTTGCAGACTTCTTAATCATGTATTACTCTATAAAGAAGTTCATTAAGTGCTCCTCCATCAAAGTTTTCTAGTACTATTGTTTTAACTACAGTTAAAATAGAAACAAATAATGTTATCTCTCATATCCAGTATTATTATTTCTATGTTAAAGCTCACATTTTCCTTTTCAAATGATGCTAAATGAAAAATTCATTTAAAAGTTTCTCCAAATCTATTTTATTTAACAAGTTGACAGAAGCAAAAGCAACTAATATGCCAAGAACAAAAATAAAACAAAAATCATACAACAAACTAATAATTCAGTATCTTTGATCATAATGTAAATCAATAAAAATTAACTAAATATTTCAGAGTGGAAAACAGGCTGTTCGATTCCTCTTTCAAAACATGCAAGCTGACTTTTCAATCCCAAGGTTTTACATGGTCTACTCATAAATATTACCATGTGACTATTCACTATGTACAGAGAGCTTGAAATATCCTGCCTACAGCTATCTAATAGAATTGTTAAAAAATTACGTAAGAGCATGAAATAAGAACCAGTGAAACTATTGCCCCAGATACACGACGCAGCCATCATATAATTCTTAAGCTCCGAAAGAGCGAAGCAACCTAGAGCTAGTCTAAGAATGGATGTGCTTCTGTACTTTTAAAAAGATAATGGAAAGATGCTCCCTTCTAGTGTAGAGCAGCAAAACTGCAATTTTTATAGCACTCTAAAAAGTGAAACTTTTGAAAACCCATTCACTAAACAGATATATAAAGCTAAACATACATACCATCTTATTAAAGCAACATATTTATCCAGAAGCTGTTTATAAAGCCAAATAAATCATTTTAGATTTTCTTTTAATAAATGATAAAAATATAAAAACATTTAACTTAAAGGAACAGAGCATTTAGCCTGTGAAACTGCTGTGAATTTTATTACAACTGTCGTTTTGTTCTTTATGTTGAAGACTGTATCACACTTCTATAAATAATAGCACTTTTGTTTTATAATAAATATACCTGTATGCAGAGGTATGTTTAACAGCACCTACACATATCTCCAGAAATTGTTGCTCATTTTAGTGTACATATATTCATTTTGCTAAAGATTTTTTGAACCTAACTTTCAGTAGAAAACATGTGAATAGACTGTATAGTCCATATCCATATTTGTATTTATTTTTTTAAAAGATTTTATTTGTTTATTTTTAGAGAGAGGGTAAGGGAGGGAGGAAGAGAGGGAGAGACACATCAGTGTGTGGTTGTCTCTCAAGCGACCCCTACTGGGAACCTGGCCCGCAGCCCAGGCCTGTGCCCTGACCAGGATCGAATCAGCGACCCTGTGGTTCGCAAGCAGGCACTCAGTCCACTGAGCCTCACCAGCCAGGGCTCCATATCCATATTTTTTAAAAACCTGAACGTTCCTGTAAATGTGTTTTAAAAAATATATACGAATAAGAGTTACTGTTTTATAATGATTAAATTGGTATCAAATTTATGAGCATAAGTAACAAGAGGTAACCACTTAATAGTCATAAAATAATAAAATGCAATATCATGCACTATATATTACTAAGAAAGCGCTCACTTATATAAGCATTAGACAATGAAAACAGTATCATGGAAAGTCTGGATATATTTTTATATATATCCTTAGAAATCACTTTCTTTTATATCATTTCCATTTTAATTTAAATGCCACATGTTTTCACCTAACATTTAGTTTTTTATTGTTAACATTTCCATTCTATTATAAGCCATAAACTACCTTCAGAAACTGCCTTGAGGGTAAGAATAATTCTCTCCTCTATAATTATATCACATTAAGTGTATATTAAATGTTATGCTTGAGAAATATACTGAGACCTTGAACATATTCAAATTCAAGATCAATATCATGATAACATGAAGATTTATAAGGACATTTTTATAATAGTTTAGAAGGAGAAATCTTTAAAGACCATTGAACAATAAGAAAATACCTGGCTGGAATGCTGCAGAGCGGTACGATTGGACATTTTACCAAAGGACAGTAAGGCTTAACCTTCTATTCCCCACTGAACTCTGGATCCCACTAATGGCAGGGGCGGGGAAAGCGGCAGCAGCAGCACTTCGAGTGTCCATGCTCCGAAGTCCAAAAGCACACCACACTGGTAGAAGAAAATCACGGTTTACTTCAGATGGTGTAAGTCTTTGAAATGAGGGCTCTGCTGTTTTCAAGACTGAAAGGATATCACAGTGTTGATTTTATATACAAAGTAGGATCTGTTCCAGTATACTCGAGTGAAATAATTCACATATGGAGAATAGTTAATTTTGACCTCATGACAAAATCGCCCATATTTTGAGTAGGTTAACTTGTCATCATCCTCTTCGCAAACCACCTATCAAAAGATATGAAACATAATGTTAAAAAAGCTTATTAAGCCTATAGGAGAAATGCAGTCAGTGTAAAAATGACAACATTTCTATGGATATATATTATGCCATACATGGATCACCTCACATTATTCAGCAAACCGTAAGACAGTCACCATGTATACTAGACTTCTGAGCTTCCCACTGAGATTGAGATACTAGTACAAAGTGTTTCCAATTTTAAAAAGATTTAATCCTAAAATTTAGAAGCCTATGTCTCCATAGTCCATTATCATTCCTCTTAAGAACTTTATCACGGCGCCTACCAGGGCTAAGAAATAAACGTACAGGGCGGGGCAAAAGCAGGTTTACAGCTATCTGTACGGAAAAGAATACAATAATTAATAAATAAGAATATAAGAATAAACTCTGTGTTCCGCATACTCACAAATGTAAACCTACTTTGCCCCACCTTGTATTATATTGTTAATATACATTTAAACACTTACCTGGTGTAGAATTGATTTACAATGATCTAGTAAGCAAGTAAATTTTGGGGACTTATCCAGGGCAAACCTTTACATTCCCACCTCGATGATGCTCACTAAAGTAGCTTAGCTAGCTTGAAGGATTTCTTATAAAACACTCTAACGCCTAAGAAAGATGCCAGAGAGCCAACTTTAATCAGAGTAAAAGGACAGATTAGCTTTAAGTCTGTGCTTGGCATTATATGAAAGTAACCTGATCTTCAAAATGGAGCAAAAAGGTAGCTAAAAGTAGATTATAAAAAGGGTCCAGACAGCAGATACCAAATACAGCAGCAATTACTAAATACCAATGATGGTTTTTGTTAACTCCTTTTTTAGAAATCATCACCTGAGAATATGTTTATTGATTTGATAGATATCAATGAAAGAGAGGGACAGAGAGAGAGAGAGAGGTGAGAGAGAAACATTGATCTGTTGCCTCTCATAAGCACTCCCCTGCAATTTAGGTATGTGCTCTGACCAGGAATCGAAACCTCAACCTTTTGGTGCACGGAATAATGCTCAAGCCAACTGAGCCACCTGGCCAGGTCCCTGTTATCTTTAGTAAAATTCCATTTTGGCACCAATTAAGCCAAAGACCACAGATATCAAGTATGAAGAGAGAAAATTCAAAACACATACACCAGAAAACAGTGTTTATATTATAAGTTTAAGGGGTCATGAAGAAAGAAAAAGGTGAAAATCATAAAAACTAACTTCTCATCTCCAAACTAGTCTGGGATGATAAGACAAAGAGCTAATTATTTAGGAAGGGATCAAAAAAAGAAATCTTGGTTGCAACTTGAATAGACTATGCACTCCAACCTAGAATGATCTAATAAACTTCTAAGGTCCTCCGCCCCCAACTTTCACAGGAGTAAAGGTGCCCATCCCAGAGAACACTCGCCCCTGCCAGTCTTCCCTAGACATACAGTATGCACTGCAGGCTGAGAGGTAAGATATTTGGTAAAACAGCTCAAATTAATGAAAAATCAAGATGTAACTAAGTCCTAATGACTAAAGTGGGTTCTGAATACACTAATTGTTGTGGATAATAGGGACTCAGTGTAAGAACTGCTATAATTTAGTAAGCAATTTTTCTAGATATGTATTAAATTACAATAACTTTCTCAAGATAATATAACATTGCAACCAAATGCTCTATAGATTATTATCAGTTAAAATCATCATTCAAATCCAATTATGCCATCTTGTTGTTTTTTAAATGCTCATTTTTTCCCCAGCGTTATTTTGTACTGGTTTCACCTGAAAGTACAGCATATCCTTTACAAAGTGTTCCCCCTGATATTTCAGGTACCCACCTGGCACTATACATAGTTATCGTCATACGTATTACTAACTATATTCCCTGTGCTGTGCTTTACATCCCTGGCCAGGTTTTGTTTATAAATGTTGAATACATGTAAGAATAGGTAATGAATAAGAAATTCATGTATTGGTAAAAAAATTTTTTGCAAAAATACTCTTTTGTACATTGAAAAAATACTTCGAACTACTTTTACTAAGTTCCCCTCATTGTTATATAACTTTTCATTATATTCTTAGGTTCCAAAAATAAAGTTTGCAGATTACAAGTTTCAACAAAGTCATTTTTCTCAAAAAGATTCAGATTTCCAAATGGCTACTTACATGGCCGTTCGCAATGTCTAATAAATCTTTAACCCTGCAGCCTCGAGTGGTTCCCACCTCATTGCAGATGGCATCCTCTACAATCAGGTAGTTAGCTTTGTAAGATGTCAGTATTTTATAAATATCCTCAGCTGATCGCTTTGAATAGATCTGATAGATCTGAAAGAATACAATTAAAACAGTTATTCTAAAAGACATTTAAAACTTTTATTAATCAAAACTATACATTAAGCATCTACCATGTTCGATATTCACTAAGTCTTGATTCCTGACCTCAGAAAGCTTACATTCATATGCAATTAGCCATTTGTATATCTTCCTTGGAGAGATGTACATTCAAGTCTTTTGCTCATTTTTTCCCTAGCTTTATTGAGATATAAATAACATACAGAATGGGGGACAGGGATGGGTGGAAGTGTAAGAGGGCTAAATGGTAATGGAAAAAATAAACTATTAAAAACACATAACATTGTGTAAGTTTAAAGTGTACAAGGTGGTCGTTTAATACATTTAAATATGGTAAAATGATTACCACCGTAACGTTAGCTAACACCTCCATCATGTCACATAATTATCATTTGTTTTTTGTGGTAAGAACATTTAAAACCCACTCCCTTAGCAACTTTCAAGTATATAATATAGCATTAACAACTATAGTTACCATTTTGTGTATTAGATCCCCAGAACTTATTCATCTCATAGCTGGAACTCTATGCCCTTTCACCAACATCTCCTAATTCCCCATCATCCAGATGCTGGCAAGCACCACTCCCTGTTTCCATGAATTCGACTTTTTAAAATTCAATATATAAGTGATATCGCACAGTAGTTTTCTTGTCTATCTGACTTATTTCACTTAACACAGTGCCCCCAAGATTCATCCCTGTTTTTGCAAGTGGCCTTTGTCCATTTTTAAATTGATTTGTCTTTTTATTATTGAGATGTAGTAGTTCTTTTCATCTTTTTTATTACCATATATCAGAGGTTTTTTATGCTCATTTTATATATGAAATAGAGTCAGCAAGGTTAAAAATAATTTGACCATTGTAACAAAATACTAAATGAGCCAATGACACTTACAACTCCAGCCTTGATTCCATGGCATGTTTCATACAACTTTCCTGACCTTATTAGGTAATGGTGACTCCAGACACTGGCCAACGTCCCCGAGGGGCACAACTGACCCAGGTTTGAGGATCACTGCCACAGGCGATCACGAAACAATCCATCACATGCCATGAATTATAATAGACAGTGTCTAATTCAAATGATAGTCTCTCATTTATGGAGTTTGGTTTGAATTTTAGTTTGACAACAAACTTATTCAGTATTTGCTATGTACTAGACAAAGGTTTGAAAGACATGAGTTCCTGTTCTCAAAGCCAAATCATACAAAGCTTAAAACTCTAAAATGTTTAAATTTAATTACCATCTAATTAAAACTCTGACCCAATTATAAGAGATTCTAAAATTCTCTATTAGTAAAAAGACCAACCAAAAAAACCCCTACAAAGTCATGTCAGAACTGGCTGGCTCAAATCCACAGACAGTAAAGTTCAAGAATATGCTGTATATATTCTGTCTAAGCAACACTACCTTCGCCAAGTGCAGCAAAGGCTAATTAGAGACAGCTGTTGTCTCCCAGGTAAATTACTCTCAGGCAGATCTCCCTATCTCTGATTTCCTCCTGCTGCATCTGTTCTCTCTGCCGTGATCATAATGAACTCTCTAAGAGATCCAAGCATTTAATTCCTAGGCTTATTAGAGGTTTTTGATAACTCCTAAATACCACAAGGGTAAGTCTAAACTCTTTAGCATGATATTCCAGGCCCTTCAGAATTTGTCCTCTATTTTCTAATTTCATGACCATACAAATTTCATGGCTCATGTTACTTTTTCAGACTTGGATCATATGCATTTTCCCCCCAAGGAAGTTTCTACTCATCCTTTGAAGACCAGATCAAGAGGATGTCTTTTATGGAGACCTGGGACTTTTGTAGGCAGAACTGATTGCTACTGCTTCTGAACTCTCTTTGTACTCTGTGTGTTTATATATGTCCATGTGTGCACATGTACAATTATAATTTAATAGTATAAGATAATAACATAATCATAGCTAATATTTAAATTTTACTATGTTTCAAGCAAAGCACATCCTCTCACAGAATTTTCACAACTAGGAAGTGAGAACTATTGTTTCCAGATTCAGACCCTTGCTCAAAATTAAAGAAATTGAAGAAGACACAAATAAATGGAAAGATATTCTGTGGTCGTGGCTTGCAAGAATTAATACTGTTTAAATGTCCATACCTAAAGCAATCTACAGATTCGATGCAATTCCTATCAAGATTGCAATGGCATTTTTTGCAGAACTAGAACAAATAATTCTAAAGTTTGTATGGAACCACAAAAGATCCCAAACAGCCAAAATAATTTGTTGTTTGTTTGTTTATTTAGAGGGGAGAGAGAAACATCAACTTATTTTTCCGTTTATCCATGCGTTCATTGGTTGATTCTTGTATGGGCCCTGACCGGGGATAGAACCCACAACCTTGGTGTATGATACTCCAACCAACCTAGTTACCTGGCCAGGGCACCAATACAATCTTGAGAAAGAATAACAAAGTTGGAGGTATCACACTCCCTGATTTCAAAGACTACTACTAAGCAATAATAATCAGATCAGTCTGGTAGTGGAATAAAAACAGACACACAGATCAATGGAACAGAATAGAGAGCCCAGAAATAAAACCACACACATATAGGCAACTAATTTACAACAAAAGAGTCAAGAATATACAATAGGGCTCTCTTTCCATAAGATGGCCAGACCAGCAGTACTGGCGAGTGTTCCTCCTGCCACTCCAACCTTGGCTGCAGCCCCCACCTCAGCTCCAAATACAGCCCAACCTCACCTGCAGCATCTGTCCCAGCTCCAATCTCATCTCATCCCCAGACCCAGTGGCAGCAGTGGCTATGACTGTGGCTCTGGCCCAGACCCTGGCCTCAGCATGGGCCCCAGGGCAGACCTCAGCGCAGTCACAGGCCAATCCTACTCTACCAGGCCCCTTCCCCAGCGGTCAGGTGGTCTGGCTGCACCAGGTCATTTCGGCCTCCATGATGGACAGCTATGAGCGACACAACAAGGCCACTGCCCAAGATATTGGGCTGGGAACCATGGACAATCACTCAGTAGAAGTTACCAACTGCTTTTCAATGCCACACAATGAGCCAGAAGGTGAGGTGGCTGTTGACATGGAATTTGCTAAGAACATGTATGAATTGCACAAGAAAGTCTCTTCAAATGAGCTCATTCGGAGCTGGAAAGCTACAGGCCATGATGTCACAGAGCACTCCATGCTGAGCCATGGGGAAGCCCGAACCCCATTCACCTCACTGTGCCTCCAGAATGGTCACATGAGCATCAGGGTTTATGTCAGCACTTCAGTGGGTGTCCCTAGCAGGACCATGAGGGTGATGCTCATACCTCTGACACTGAAATGTATGTACTATGACACTGAACACACTGGAGTTGACCTTATCATGACAACCTGTCTGAGCCCTAACTGGCTGATTGGATTCTCAAGTGACTTGCAGCGAGCAGTAGGTTGTGGGCTCACATCCAGGATGCCCTAGGCACAGTGTGGCAGCATGCAGAAGATGTACGGTCTGGAGAGGTTTCAGCCAACAATACTGTGGGCCACTTCTTGATGAGTCTGGTTAACTGGGTACCCAAGACAGCTGGTTACTTGGGTACTTGTAACCAAATATCTGACACCATGCTCAAGAGCAACATCCACAATCTGCTGATGGTGACCTTCCTAGCCAATGTCACGCAGTCACAGATGAGGAACTTGTAAACCTATGAATGGGCCCCAAGCAGCACTCCTTCCACTCTGGCCCCAACTCTAGGATTCAGAATGGACTGAAATGGAAATGGCTTCTTGTGGTTTGAGTCACGTCGAGTGAGTCAACTGCATACTGCATGTAACCTAAATAAACATAGCCTACTTTTCGTACGTGAAAAAAAAAGAATATACAATGGGGAAAGGACAATCTTTGCAATAAATGGTGTGAGGAAAACTGGACAGCCACATGCAAAAGAATGAAACTAGACCACCATCTTACACCATACATGAAAATTAATACAAAATGGGTTAAAAACTTGAATATAAGACCTAAAACCATACAATTCTTGTAAGAAAACAGGTAGTAAGCTCTTTGACATTGTTCTTGGAAATGTTTTTTGGGATCTGACTCTGAAGGCAAGGGAAACAAAAGCAAAAATAAACAAATGGAACTATATCAAACTAAAGAGCTTCTGCAGAGTAAAGAAAGGCATCAACAAAACAAAAAGACAATCTACTGAATGACAGAGGACATTCATAAATAATACAATGGATATGGGGTTAATATCCAAAATATATAAAGAACTCACACAATTCAACATCAACCAAAAAAACAACTTGATTAAAAAATGGGCAGGGGATTTGAATAGATATTTTTCCAAGGAAGACAAACAGATGCACAACAGGTACATGAAAAGATGCTCAACATTGCTAGTCATCAAGGAAAAGCGTATTTAAGCCACAATGTGGTATCACCTCACACCTGTCTGCATGGCTATCATCAAAAATGGAAGAAATAACATATTCGTGAGCATTACAAGAAATGAAAATCCTTGTGCACTGTTGGTGGGATTGTCAGTAGGTGTAGTCACTATGGAAAACAACATGGAGATTCCTCAAAAAATTAAAACTAGAACTGCCGTATGATCCAGCAATTCCACCTCTGGGCATTTATTTTAAAAAAATGAAAACACTAATTCAAAAAGATATCTGCAACTCCATGTTCATTACAGCATTATTTACAACAGCCAAGACATGGAAACAACCTAAATATCAATCAACAGATAAACAGCTAAAGAAAATGCTGTACATGTATATAATGGAATATTAGCCATAAAAAAGGATGAACTCTTGCCATTGCAATGACATGGATAGACCTTGAGAACATTATACTAAGTGAAATAAGTCAGATGGAAAAAGACAAATGCCAGAAAACTTCACTTACATGTGCAATGTAAAACTACCAACACACACAGAACAGACAGTGGTCGGTGGGCAAATGGGTGAAGGGAGTCAAAGGTACAAACTTGCAGTTATAAAACAAATAAAGCACAGGGGTGTAATGTACAGAATGGTGACTATAGTTAATAATACTGTTCTGCATATTTGAAAGTTGCTAAGAGAACAGGTCTTGTAAGTTTTCATCACAAGAAAAAAATTTTTGTAGCTCAGTGTGGTGACAGACGTTAACTAGACTTACTGTGGTGATCAGTTTGCATACAGACAGATATCAAGTCATTATTTCATACACCTGAAGCTAATATAATGCTATATGCCAATTATGCCCCAATTCTGTAAAAAAAAAAGGCATTGTGGAAATGCCCCCTGTCCAAAGAAAGAAACTCGCTCGAGGTAACAAAGCCAGTATGTGGCAGAGGTAGCATTTGAGTCCAGATATTCTAATTTCAGAGTCTGCATTCTGAGAGTCTAACCTCACATTATAGTTTAACTTCCACGCTGCTGTATTTCCTCCTTAGCTTAGAGTATACTTAAAAACTATGTGAAGTTATCTTAATAGTCATCAACTGAAAAACAGTGTTTGGAACTCAGGTTTACTTAGTCATTGTCTCCACATACAAATATCCATACCAAACACTCAAAATAATAGCTTCTCTTGACATTACGTAACTAGACGCCATTCTAATGTTATACTAAATATAATAGCCCATACTGAAAAATAAATCACAGTGTAACAGAATTTTAGCTTAGAAATACAGAGTGTATCAAGACTTTAATCGACAGCATTCCTTCAATAATTTAATTGAGAACAATATTTTCAAAATTATGTTACTTTGTGAAATGTTACACATTAGTTCCCTTGAAACTTAGTGGAAAATTAAATGTTTCTCCAATAAACACACCTATACTGTTCATAAAACCTTTAATACTTTAAGTTTGGCTCTTCTCTTGCTTCAATGCATTATGCAGCTTTTAAAAAACTAAAGCTAATGAATCTCTCTAAAGTTATTTGGATTTTCCTAGCTAATCAGGAACATATGCATCATTACAAAACTATACTAAAACAAAGAGTGATGTTAAAAAAGATCCAAATGTAGAATCTAAAATATCTTACATTTTCTTTTTTTTTAAAGATTTTTATTAATTTATTATTTTTAGAGAGAGGCAAAGGGAGGGAGAGAGAGGGAAAGAATCATCCATTGGCTGCCTCTTGCATGACCCTAACGGGGGACCTGGCCCACAGCCCAGGCATGTGTCCTGACAGGAAACTGAACCAGTGACCGTTGGCTTTGTGGGACAATGCCCAACCCACTGAGCCACACCAGTCAGGGCATGAAATGCCTTACATTTTCATTTCTCTTGAGAAGATCATCATCATTGTAAAGAGGCAAGCTTGTTACCATCCATCCAGTGCATAATTTAATTGCACCCATTAACTGTGGACTCCCTGCAAACACAGCTGCAACTGGAGCTTGCCTTCTGCAAAGAAGCACACAGATTTAGACCCTGGAGAAGTAAATACACTATTTAGATCACTCGTCTGTATCAACTCTGAAATGCCAGGCGACCTACAACGTGTATTATATACTTAAGTTTCAATGTCAGCTTTCACTTCATTTCACTTACGGATTCATTCAAAACAATTAAGCACCAATTATGTACCAGGAATGATTCTGAGTGCTGAAGATACAGAAATTTTTAAAAGGGGGAGTGGAGATAAGATCTTTCCTTGAAGATAATAAACATCAAAGTCAGGTGGTAATAATGCTATTTAAAAAATACAGGGTAATGGGACATAGTGACAGGAAAATACCATTCTATATGGTGTGATCAATTCAATGGTGATACTATAAATTCTCAAATTCATCTTCTTTGCAAATATTAACCACCACAAACTCCTTCCAGATCCACCTATCCTCCTGCTCCTTCCTTACCTTTACCTCCCCCACCCTGAACCATGATTCAAATGGATGCTACTTGCAAGTCTAGGAAACCCAGAAACAGGTCCCAAAGGTCTACCCTATTGCCTTTATTTATTTGTTCACTCCCTGTATTCAGCATCCACCCACTACATGTTAGGGGTAGTGCCAAGATCTGGAAATAAAGAGATAGCACATAGCCATTGTCCTCCAGGAGCACCCAGAAATGGGGAAACAAAGATAAACCTGAATAACTGAATAATAGTAACATACATGTCCAATTGTTTGATGTAAAATGTCCTATATAAAGGCCTTTGCTTTTTTTTAAAATATGTATTATGACAAATCACACACATAGATGTAACTCCCCCTTTTGTTAATGACAACACAGAGATAAACAGTCAGTGTTCTACAATGGTAAACACAAGTCATAAAAAGTATTAATGGAGAATAGTTAAGGGTGATCTAAAGGAAACAAATTATATATATATGAGGAGTGTCATTACAGTGTAAGGCCTTATAATAAGACCTGTTCTCATTTCTATATACCTAACTTTATAAACATATCCCTCATTTCTAGAAACATTTTTGTTCCCTCTCCCCCTGTCCTGATCTTTTTTGATAGTGTTTCCTTCCTCTTCATGTTTCAGTTTCTTCTTCTATGTGTTCAAATTTTTTTCAGTGTAACTATTTCAGTCTCTCTCCATGGCACAGACTGGGTGCAGAACCACTGCAATGATTCTTCTCCCTACAGCAACTCTCTAGGAGGATACTCTGATCTTGGCCATGTGACTTGCTTTAGCCAACAAACATAATGTGAGCAGAGACAAAACATGCTTGCCCTCTCTACATTTAGACTTGCCCTCTCTAGCCGCTCTTGGGAACTCTACAACTACTACTTTGTAAATCAACCCTCGCTAACATGGGCGGGATGATGAGAGGCACGTGGCCAAGTCAATTCTATCCCCATCTCTGCAGCTGGTACCTACCCAAAACCAAATATGTGAGGGCCATGCCAAACTACTCAATCCCAGCTGCGCTGGCCCAGACCAGAAGAGTCCTCCCCACTGCTAAACCTCAAAATATGCAAAATAACATGTTTATTGTTTGTAAGCCACTAAATTTTATGGTAGTCAATTATGCAACAAAACTGACACAAATTTTATTATGAGAAATTACTAGAGGTCTAATTCTAGAGAGCTGACTCTTGCTGTGTTAGACTTTTTCTTTGCGTGTTCTGTAATTTTAGAGTTCACTCTCACTAAGTTTTATTTCTGGAATACTTGAACCCTGGTTTGATGGTATGTTAGCTACTCCAGACCACCGCAGGGTCACTTTTTATGCTGATTTCTTGATTTGGGGTTTCCTGGATTAGTCAAGTATAATTTCAAACTACAAATCCATGCAAATTCAGATCCATTGCTACAAATTCATGGGAAACAGTTTTGTTTTGTTTAACCAAGAAACAGCTTTTTTTTTTTTCTTATTATCTTTCTCTACCACTGGATTGATCTTTTGTTGCACTATCCTTCACTGATAGTGTTACCCTTTAAGGTCCCTTAGTAATTTATGTGTGTGGTGGGGGAGGGAAAAAGTTGTCTTGATTATAAATCTCTGCTTCCATAGGCCTATGACCACATCTCTTGTCTTGAATGGGCATTCAAATTAAAATTAAAAATCTCGATAACCTTAGTTACCAAGACTAGCAATCCACCTCTCACCCATCTCCAACCTAGGGCACAAGAAGCATCCTCTTGACTATCTAACGAAAAGGTCATTTGTTCCTTTTTATTCCACATTTCTAGGTGTTTGATGGCAGAGTGTCTCAAACCTGAAATTTATCAATGCTATATTTTCAAAGAAGTCAAGTTCTATTACAAAATTAGAACTATAATTCCAATAAAAAATTAGATATTCTTTAAAACACAGTGTAAAATTCCTGACTTTTGTGAGAATTTGAAAAAAACACTAATTATCATTTCCCCTGAATCCATTAGATAGCATGCAATGGTTAATTAAT
This sequence comes from Carollia perspicillata, assembly GCA_004027735.1. NCBI lineage: Eukaryota > Metazoa > Chordata > Mammalia > Chiroptera > Phyllostomidae > Carollia > Carollia perspicillata. The sequence goes on from PVKM010022726.1 coordinate 17,873, forward strand.
AGTTTGACAGTATAGGGCAGTTCAATTCTTACTTTATCCAGGTCATAAGTTCCACTGTATCTGGGTCATAGAATTCTTGTAGTTCAGTTAATTCTGTCATTAATCTTGGAAAAAACTAAAGTACAAAAACAAAATACACCCAAAGTATAAGTATCTAGAAAGTTGAAAATTTTTCCAAAGTATTTCTAAAGAGATTACTATAAATCAAACAATTTTACAACGTTGTTCTTATTTAAAAAGTATCATAGCTCTCTTTACTTTCTTTCAGAAACCGGCTCATTCTTCTCAATCCAAATTATTTTATGGTTAATTTACTTCCTACACTCAATAAACTGATCACCAGTTGTATCTTTATGCACACAGACAATAATTAATTAATTAGTTAATTTTGGGGTCAAATAATTCACATGTTTATTGGCAATTAGTTTCATGTTATATTATAAGCCAAAAAGTTATATTATTTTATAGATATTTAAATTTTGGAACTGCCAAAATACTACTTAACATTAAGACTAATTTATTCAGCAATTTCCTTTGTCAATTATAAATTGAATTAATGACAGTATTAGACAACAGAAAATTGCATCAGATGGCATTCTAAGAATGTTTTAGCTTAATGATTAAAAAAAATAAGTATTACTAAGAATACCACCCTTTATTTTGTTAGAACAGTATTTCAATGTAAGTATCCCACACACATATATCTACCTTGTAGATAAAGGACATTTTAATACAAAAATGTGAATTTCTTACCTCCTTCCACAAGCTGAGACCTATTATAGTGGGCATAGCCATGCTCAGTATAAGAGCCTAGAATATTAAGCAAAAGGGTTACAAATAAATACATTTCAGAATGTACTTTAAAGTACACTGACTCTATGATCAAGCTCATATTAATATAGTTATACAAATTTCAGTCAGAGAAATTTAAGTTAGCATGAAACGTAGTTCATGAATTGAGGTGGGTGAAGACTAATGATAAGTTTAAGACATTAAAGTTAAGGTAAAATGAGACATATATATTTACTACATAAATTTAAGGCAGAACATAAAAATGGTAACACTCATGCAATATTTCAAATAGCAAGTCAATATATGACAATTCTGCTGGGAACTTAAGTTAGTAAGAGCATACAAAGGTTACTAAACTGCTACCTAAAACATGAACAACAAAAAGACCATGAAATAACACAGAAAAGATAGCTAATATATATTGATCAATAGCAATATACTTGTATACTAAAATGAGAATGTATAAATTCCTCTGGAAAAAGCCTGGCAGCCCTGGTTCATGTGGCTCAGTGGACTGAGTGCTAGCCTGAGAACCAACGGGTCACTGATTCAATTCCCAGTCAAGGCACATGCCTGGGTTGTGGGCCGGGTCCCTGACTGTGGGTGTGCAAGGGGCAACTGATCTTTCACATAGCAATGTTTTTCTCCCTCTCTTTCTCCCTACCTTCCCCTCTAAAAACAAAGAAATAAAATGAAAAAAAAAAAAGAAGGCTGGCAAAATATATGACTAATATTAAAGATAATTATTTATTATCTTCCTTCCAAAACCTTTCTTCTCATTGTCCTGCGTTCAGTGGTGACCCCATGACCCACAGTCATACACACCAGAAACACAGGAAACATCTATGATTTCTCCCTCTTCCTCATTCTCCCCTGCTTAATCAAACACCAAGTCTTATTCATCTTCTCTTTTTTTCACTCCAGTATAGCCCAGTATTAATTGAATGAGCTTTGAAGCTAGAAAAACCTGGGTGTGAATCACAGTTTCCAGACTTACAAACTATGTGATCTCAGGGAAATTATGTAACCAGTTTAAGCTTTAGTTTCTCTGTCTATAAAATACTTACAATAAAAGTTAGCCAACATGGTGTTTTTAAGGGTTGAAGCATGTGAAATGCTTGGAAAAATACCTGACATATAGTAAGCACTCAAGAAATTAAAGTTTTCATTACTTTCATCCACCATGGTCTGGACCCGAGTGAGAGCACCCTTCCTGGCTCCAATCTGTAACCCAAAAGCCTATGATTCATAGAACCGTAAGGGAGAAGCACTGGCTGGGTACTCAAGGTGGTTAGAGTGTTGTCCTGACACGCCAAGGTTGCAGGTTCGATCCCCAGTCAGGGTTCATAAAAGAACCGACCAATGAATGCATGAGTAAGTGGAATGACAAATCAATGTTTCTCTCTCTCTCTTCCTTCATTTCTCTCTCTAAAAATTAATCAGTAAAGAAAAAACCTGAGCTGAGAGAAAAATGGAAGTCTGACTCTCTCCCACCTCTGCCTAAACATCTAAGTGCCTTCCTAGTGTCTATAAGACAAGTGCCACAGCATGACACTCAAAATCCTCTGTGACCTTACCCTCCCTCCTCAACTTTTCTAGTCCAATTTCTTGACCACCCTACCTCACATTTTATGTGCTGATAAAACGAAATATACCATGCTTTTTCTTTGCCTCTGTTTTTATTCTCTTTGATTACATCATTCTTTCCCTGCCTGTGTTTATTTTTTCTATCATAAATGTTCTTTCTCTCTCCTTCATTTGCCTAATAGCTACCATCTTTCAAATGTCACACTGAAAAGTCTTAAAAACTGAATTAAGTAGGCCATCTATGTGTTTCACTAGCACTATGTCAATACTTTCTACTATATATTTTTATGACCAGGAGACTATAATCATGTTTTATTTATTTTTGTATTCCAAGTACATTGTACACCGCAGGCACAGTGTAACTTTTCCATTCACGCTGAAAACATAGCGAAGTTCTAAACCAAACTAAGAGAACTATCTTGCTGCACCCGCTCCCAGCAGCGCAGCCCTTCCCTAGCAGCTTTACAAGGGGCGCGTCTAAGACTTAGTGCTGAGGGAAGGCCGAAAGGGAACTATTGGACTTCCGGCCAAGATGGAGGCGTAGGTGGAAACACTGTACCTCCTCTCACAACCAAGATTAAGGACAACAAATATTTATAAACAATAACACAACCAGAACACAGAAAATTGAAATACGGAAGTCGACAACCATTCAACCCAACTGGTAAGAGGGGCGGAGTCGGCAGGCGGCGGAGAGAGAAAGCGGCAGGAAAGCGTGGTGGCTGCCAGGCTCGGGAGCGCCAGGCGGCCGTAGGTGGTGTGGAGCTTGCAGACCCCAGACTCGGGGAGAAGACGGGAGGAGACGAGCAGAGCACGCAAGGCACACAGGGCAGTTGGCCAACTGTGGACACACATTCGCGCACAGATAAACTAGGCATGAGCGGGCAGTGAGACGGACCGCATAGCCCAGGGCCCCAGCGACAGGAAATAAAGCCTAAAAACACCGATTGAAAAGGTGCCACGAGAGGCTCCAAGCCTCACAGGAGAGGTTGCCGAGGAGACCCGCGGGGTCCTGGAGTGTGCATAGGCCCTCCCACCTGGGAACCAGCGTCAGAGGGGCCCAGTTTGCTTGTGGGAGGCAGCAGAGGGGACGCCAGAGAGCGCGAACGGGCGCCATTGTTCCCTCTCTGACGCCGCCCCCACAGACAACGTCACAACTTGGCGACTAGGCTGCCCCGCCCTGGTGAACACCTACGGCTCCGCCCCTCATACGCAACAGGCGCCACCTGACCAAAAATGACTCAAACACAAGAAAAGCTCAGAGTCCCAGAGCCAATACTTTTAAGCAAGCAAGAAATAGCCGACCTAACAGATGCACAGTTCAAAGCACTGCTAATCAGGATGCTCACAGAATTGGTTGATTTTGGTCGCAAAAT